>CBVK0100352765.1:0-20568 GCA_900067695.1 Picea abies
GATTTCCCATAGGCGAATATGGGCGCGGTTGCAGACAAGGATATGGAAGACGGGGAGGTCGACCCCCAACTTTTTTTAATTGTGGAGAGATAGGCCATGTGCTAATATTTTGTACCAAATACCTCACTCTCTATGGGTACTACTACAGCCTTGAGCATGTCATAGAAGATTGTCTTGAATTACTAAAGAAGTGGGAAGAGAAGAAGGCACATTGTATCACGGTGACTGTAGAGTCTTACAAGAATAATAAAAAGGATGATGAAGTGAATGTATGAGTGATAAAATGAGGTAGATAAAAGACATGAATGGACTTTGAGAATGGTGAAATTTTGGTTCAAAGGCTATAGGGTATGATAAGGAAGGTGGTGCAACCCTCTCCTAATTTTGAAGTTTCTCAAAACATGTAGAGGGCCATAGAAAAAGAAAGAGTGAAATAAGAGTTGCAGAACACAATACAAAGGTTGCTTGAAGAGTCCCCGATCTGTGAGGAAGTATATTGCGTGACTCAAAGGTCACTAGAAGAGGTTTGCACCAAAGAATTGAAGTGCACCACATAGAGGTCTTTGTAGGAATCTCATGTGTGCGAGGAAATACAACATGCAATGGAGAGGTCATTGGAAGAAGTGTGCATACAAGAGGAGTCATGATGTACCAAGAAGAGGGAGATAGAGGAACATGTAAAAGAAGAGTTGAAGTGCACGACATGAGAATACGAACTCTGCGACTTGGGTTGTGAATCTAAAATTATGGACCAAGTAAGTAACTTCTTGTGTTGTTATTTAAGATTGTTAAGACATCCTAATGTTGTGAAAACATTGACATATATGTTATCAAACTACATGGGGGAAGAAAGGATGGATAAAGCTATATCATCCCCCCTACCAGAAAGGAATATGTGCCAAGTTAATAATCAAAAGTGCACTGGAAGAGAGTTCAAGAGGAAAAATGAACTTGGTAGTTATGAAATGGATGGGGTCATGATTGAAGAGCAAGGGAATATTTTGCGTTGAGCATGGGAAGAGTTTGTGATAAAATATTCACATTTGACGAGGTCTCTTATATATAGACTAACAATAATGCATTAATGTCAACAAATAATTGCTCAATCATTCAACAATAGGGAATTAAGCAATGAAACTCTATAATATGCTTGAAAAGTCACCAATTCAATGACCTTTCCTCAATAAGCAATACGACACCATTCTACCACCTCTTGTCTTAAATAACACTCAGTAAAAGGTGTTACATATGTAACCATTGGTATTATATATCTATCTGAGTCTATATATTCTACATCAAGTCATATTTCACTTTTCAACTTTGATTTTCGTGGTGCTTTTAATTATATGTCACACCATAGCAATACTTATAACTAGAGAAGATGAGGATGCTCCAACATTTGTCACCACATAAATTTTAAGGCAACAACATTGGAAGATTTGTTTTTTGGTGAGTTGGAGACTATGCTAGTGGTATTTTTGTGTTTAGAATCGATGGTATATTCAACTCTAGAATAAAGGTAGTAATTTTTTAAATTAAGATACACTTTAAATGGGTGCATTTTTGGTAGAAGCCAACACCTTTCATTTTTTGAGTCTACATAGTTGAGTTTGCATTGTAAAGTCTAGCTGGAGTTGCAAGAAACCTTTGAAATTTAATTCTATCTGAATGGATCGAATTGATGAACTATTAGAGTTACTTAACACTGTAATACTCGATATTGTGGACAATACAATCACATTTGAGATAAAAAATTTCATTTATTTTTGAACCCATTTACAAGATTTATTGGAAAAAAAAAGAAAATCTTCATCTTGAATCACAACTCCAACAAAAAGAGATATAACAAAAGAATATGTGACATTTTAAACTGGTCCTTGTTCATAACAACCATGTTTTCGAAGAATATAATGATGTCGATTTATACCAACAACTAACAACCATGTTTTCGAAGAATATAATGATGTCGA
Source organism: Picea abies (assembly GCA_900067695.1). Classification (NCBI taxonomy): domain Eukaryota; kingdom Viridiplantae; phylum Streptophyta; class Pinopsida; order Pinales; family Pinaceae; genus Picea; species Picea abies. The sequence goes on from CBVK0100352765.1 coordinate 1,971, forward strand.
TTTATACCAACAACCAATATAGAAGCAACTCAGTGAGATAGATCCAGATTCTAGTACATATGAAGATCAACTTCCTCTTTCTAAGCCAGTCAATGAACCTTGGGAAGAAATCAAGAAGAACAAGCACACAAATAGTATCGAATATGAAAAGGAAGTCACCTTTGATAATCTATATTATATGAAACATAGTTCCAGAGTGCTAGTTTTATAAAAGAGAGTTCATATTTACCTACTATACTTCAAGAGAGGATTGATGAATCCTAACATTGTCAGCGAGTTGGCCACATGGAAGATCAGTTCTTTTATATTGACATTGTGGAAAGCATAATAATACTTTAGGTAGGTGTTCCAAATGCAAGATAACTGCAAGAGTAAATAAACACTATGGGTGGATGACTTCTTGGTGATGGTCATTGATAGATAATAATATATCTCAACCATATTGTAGAATTCACTCTCGATTATTGACGAATCTTACAATTAAAGGATTTGCATCTTCTCACCTTATACTTGACAAGCGGGAACATCATCAACAATTGATAGTTAGGCTTCAAGTTTTGAAGTCTTATCCATCAAGAAATGACATGTGAGAATTATTGGTTTTCCACTTAGCATTGGTATTAGTGAGTATAATACTTTCAACTTATACTATAGAATAATTTATGGTAATATTTAAAACAACATTCAAGACCACTTCCAATTACTAGAAGACATTAGCTTCCAACTTCTAGCTAACTTGGGAAATGTTATGGGAACCTTTGAGCCCTAGAGCCAAGTTCCAGAGTTTGTGGTCATCCTTAAACCACCACCTAGAGCCAAGTTCCAGAGTTTGTGGTCATCCTTAAACCACCAGATTGGTTTTTGGTCTTCCTTAAACCACCACCACCATTTATTATAATACATTGTCTTCTTCTAACCATTTGGTTTATGGTCAGTCCAAAACAATCATATTCAAAGAGCACATTCATTCATTTGTAGTTGCACACTTCCATACTTCATTTGTAACATCTCACGTTACCAACAAACCCAAAAATTTTCTATGATACCATAATGTAGTGTCCCCAGCATCCAATACGAGCCATTCCAAACATAATTTTATTTTCCTATGATATCATATATTAATAACATGCCATGCATATGCATCAACTATGCAGATGTAAAAAGATTAAATTCATGAATAAATATGTACAATTATAGTAGAAAAATTAAACATATTACACAAAGTAATCAACATGTAAATACACCTAAAAGAACACTTATTTTTTGTTGTAAAACACTAATTTCATGTAGACCTCACATGTTCCTCCTAGCTATAGAATGGTTTGTTCATATGATCTCAACAGTGGGTCACCCAAAATTTAGGGATATGACTCCACCAGGGAAAAGGATACTCTCAACAATCCGACTAAGGTCACACAACACTCAACAAAACAAGGAAATTCTAATGGAACCAACTCTACCAGAAGTTCCACCTCACATCCTCTCATTCCCCATAGCCTTTCCCACACCAAAAATTGTACCCTTTCTCTGATAAACAACCCTTTGATCATCCCACTTCCCTTATGTGGATTCATCAATAGGTAAACCAAGAAGTCTCAAAGTTCCATGGAACTTGGAACACATGACTTCTCTCAAAGAGATATGGTACCACTATGCCAACACATAGGGAAACATGTTCCGAACAATTCTCTCACCCAAGAGAATTTCTCCACAGGGTTGTAACATGCCTCTTCAACCCAAAACCACCAAAAATTTATAGGGTCACCCGAAAGCTCCATATTTTCCCCAGTCTACAGGAAACATTATGGATTATCAATGAAATACACTAATTCCCAACATTATATATGCATGTGCCCCTGTTTACACTTGGCACTTAAGGAACTACCTTTTCTCAAACTTGTAATTCATTCCCTTCACTAAGGAACTTAGGATAACATTAAATCATAAGGATTTTAGCTTTAGGAATAATATTATAATATTCCATTGACTTAAGCCCTTTGACTTATCCCCTTTTCTTAAGCCCTATCCCCCTTTCCTTATCATGGAGTCCTAGCCCCCAATACACTTTCATCTAACTTGGTTTGTAGAAGTGATGTATTTTATTACTAATATGAGTGATTACATATTACAATGATAGGCTCACTGTCCTTTTATCTTCTATCCCTTCTAACCTTATAATCACACATGTAATCTGACCTAAAACATATATATATACACACAGGCACTTTGGCCCATATTATCTTATATCACCAGCCTATAAAACATATGTAAAATTACAACTGGGGATCAAAATGGGGTATTACATTACCCTTCCCCTTATTTATGCACTATCTTCTATGCATTATATCCATTGTACATTCAAAAATCTTCAGAAAGCTAAAAAATTATGCAAATATTCATCTTGCATGGCATCCTGATGCTCCTCATGTCACATATACATAACTAGAACATATTCTTTGGACCTCACTCACTTCATTCCTTTTCTATGGAAGTTTTTTTTCCTTCTGGTGCTCTTCTTTCTAAGAGAATGATTCATGTCTTCATACTTTAGTTGGGAGTATTTACCTCTATTCCACAGATATGCTTTAGGAAAACATTCAACTCATTGTTCTTCTTGGAACACCCTCATGATTATATCCACCATGCCATGTGCATTCTTGAGCTTCCTCTTCCTTGTTGCACTCACCTTTCCAGGTCTAGACATCACTTCACTGCTACACAGTCCTTCAGTGATCCATATTTCTAAGTATTTCACACACAAGGAGAGTGCCAACTCATTACCAGACCCCCACTATAGATTTGCACTTTGTGGAAATCATAGAGATACAATGTCCCAATAGTGGTCTTTCTTCCCAAGCATTCCAAATCCAAAAACCATCATGTCGTTTGTATCACACACATATAGTCATCACGAATGTCATAACATTTTCATTTAGAAATTAAATTTTTTTGGAAATTCAAATTTTCCCCAAGTATGAGATTTCATCTGATAATTTCTTAGTTTTTGTAGCAGCAGGCATCAATCTTTCTTATGGATTTAATAATTTCCATACTTGAGATAAATTTTCCTGCAATACTCCCATCTTGCATTCAGCCAAACATATTATTCCTAGTTTATGTACAACATGATTTTATTGTGATATTTACAAAATCTCACAAAGTGATTTTCGAATTGTTTACAATTAACAATTCAGTCAATTCAATCAATATTTTATTATTTGCAATGAAATTATCATTCCCTACACATGTATTATCAACAACCAAACTTTTTCTTCTTCTAGGCATCATTAATTTCATTAATATGTTCCTCTATTATAGATTTATTGTAGTCGATCCTCATGTGACTACATTAACCTTCAATTGTCTTATTTCAATATCTAAAAGAACATGAAATGCTCTCAACTTTATGAGTTAGTAATTGTTAGAATATAGAAGATGGTGTGCTTATTTTACCATTGACGATACCTTCATCACCCAACCATAGGCTGAAGCCTCCCTCTGAGCACCTTAACCCTGACCTGAGAATTCCTCCAGAAGAAAACCCTGGGCTAGATAGCCAAACAAAGGGTAGCGCATCTCTCCCCAAGAATAGCTCAACACAAAACACTGATCAAATAGTCCCAAACCATAGCCAAGAGATATCCAATCCAACACACCACTTTCCATCTCTCCCAGAAAATTGCACACCAAACTCCTGCTATCTGCCATTGTCTGCGCAAATTTATCTCTCACTGCAACTGCTAAGATGTGACAAATGAGAACTAGCACCCTGTATTTATAGTAATCCTACCAGTTTTTCTAGGGCTGACTTCTCCTTCTGGGTATGTGTTTGTTCAGTATATTATTATTATTTCTGGCTGACTTCTTCTCTTGGAGGCTAATAGCCTAATATAAATTACCTTCTTGAGCCGACAAGGCTTCTAGGTTTATTAGCCAACTCATTATAGTTTCACTTGCCTCTTGGAGTCTTCTATTCTCATCAAGTTCACACATGGGGGTAAATACCTCCCGTAGCTACCATAATATTAACACTCCCTCCTAGCTATAGGAAAACATTCAACTCATTGTTCTTCTTGGAACACCCTCATGATTATAGCCACCATGCCATGTGCATTCTTGAGCTTGCTCTTCCTTGTTCCACTCACCTTTCCAGGTCCAGGCATTACTTCAGTACTACACAATCCTCCATTGATCCTTATTGCTAAGGATTTCACACACAAGGAGAGTGCAACTCATTACCATACCCCCACTATGGATTTTCACTTTATGGAAATCATAGGGATCCAATGTCCCAACAATGGCCTTTCTTCCCAAGCATTCCAAATCCAATAACCATCATGTCATTTGTATCACACATATAGTCATCATAAATGTCATAACATTTTCATTTAGAAATTAAATTGTTTTGGAAATTCAAATTTTCCTCAAGTGTGAGATTTCATCTCATAATTTCTTGGTTTTTGTAGCAGCAAGCATCAATATTTCTTATGGATTTAGTGTGAGATTTCATCTCATAATTTCTTGGTTTTTGTAGCAGCAAGCATCAATATTTCTTATGGATTTAATAATTTCCATACTCGAGATAAATTTTCCCTCCATACTCCCATCTTGCATTCAACCAAACATATTATTCCTATTTCATGTACAACATGATTTTATTGTGATATTTACAAAATCACACAAAGTGATCTTCGAATTGTTTACAATTAACAATTCAATCAATTCAATCAATATTTTATTATTTGTAATGAAATTATCATTCCCTACACATGTATTATCAACAACCAAACGTTTTCTTCTTCTAGGCATCATTATTTTCATTAATATGTTCCTCTAATGTAGATTTCTTGTAGTCGATCCTCATGTGACTACATTAACCTGCATCTCTGTTGTTGCAATATCTAAAAGCACCTGAAATGTTCTCAGCTTTATGAGTTAGTAATAATCATAACATTTGTGTTGTTAGCATAGTTTGTCCTATATATATAATATATATTCTTCCATTCAATCAAAATGCATTCAATCATGTATTCAAGCATACATAACTCTATCTTATTATGCATGTGTGAAACATATACTACTTTCACACTTTCATTATCTATTATGCATGTGTGAAACATATACTACTTTCACACTTTCATTATCTATTCATCATACTTTTTCATTGCACCGCTGCATTGATTTCATAATTCCCTTTATGTAAGTCATGCATCCCACCATGGTGAATTAGAAGGTCTGGCCAATGCCTTGACACATCTTCCATACACTTCCTATTTCTTTCTCAACCATTTGGATTCCTTCCTTTTCGACCCAATCACTACACGAAGAGTATAATTCTTTAGTGTTTTTGAGTGTTAGCAAAATGGTTGCAGTCCAGACATTAATTATAAGTAGGAATTTCATTGGATACTTGTGTGGAACCATATACTTTCCATATCCAACCATGTCATGGCATTACACATGACTAGATTTTATGACATTTATTTCTATAATAAATATATACTCCTTGTTTGCTTTGGTTATTAACCCATAACAAACACATTCCTGACATGTTGTTGTGTCATATGAAGACATTAAAAAGACAAACAACATTCAATGATATCCTAGGCCTCTAGAATTTACCACACCCAGTGGCATATTGTTCCAATAAATGCATTCAAAACACATAATAATATAACTTTGTGAAATAAATTATGGATGAATAAATTCTTACCTAAATTCCCTTCAACAATTATGCAACAGAAATACATCGAATCCATACATGTACAATTGTCTTTAAGTGAATTTGATGTTACATGTTTAGATGGTATCAATAGGATCTCCTATGCCTCTTTTATCATCCTTCTGTTAATTATTTAACTATCCCCATTTTCCTTCATGTGGATGGTTATCGGTAGCAACATTATCATATGCACCCACAACTATGCAATACACTCCCTTTTTCCTAGGCACAATAGTCATGATCAACACCTTTAAGCTATCATAACCTCATTATTCCATATATAAAATTAGACTATTATGAGTCTACAACATGTTATATGTACTCTCAAACACTTCCGCATGCACTAATGCATACTTACATGTACTTAGAATGCATTCTTAACATTCCCACGAATGCATATGCATTTCAACCTTCTGTGCTATAGATGTTTCTCCAATAGGGAGTATCATAGTTGTTGCTACAACAATTTAATCAACCTCTTTCATCATTTTCAACTTTCTCTATTGTTCCTATATATCCTAAAATCTCTCGGAAAGGTCTATAATGATCAGTTACAACAGATATATCTATAGGTTCGAAAGGTATTTCTTATTTCTATGTGTATTTGGATTTTGTTGTCTACATGAGGAATGGTTATGGAGGTTTGAGGATTTTCCCTAGATATGCTATTGGTTGTATGGAACTTACTGTATAATTCATATATACATAAATCTAGTGTCGGTATATTTTATACCTATCATTGGTACATCTTGTTAGTGTTGACGCACATCTTGTATTTCTTGAAATATGGTTAATGGTTTTTGTGGTACATGGTTGAGAGCTTGTAATTGTGAAGTTGTTGTGAAGTTGTTGTGAAGTTATTGACATAGTGTGAGGTTTCATATCAGTGAGGATGTTATGTCTAGTCCATGTGAGGGTTATTACACTTTTTCATGATTATACACACATGTATGGCACATGACTAGAGAGATATAAATGCACTTGGTTAAGGGATATGTATGAGGATGTATGCATAGGACACGACTAAAGTTTGGAAACAATGTCAAGTTGTGGGTTGATGTGATAGAGGTAGAAAATGGTCAGAGTTTTTCAGGAAGGTGAAAACCCAAGTTTTCAGAAGGCATACGTAGAATGCAGTAGAGAGAGGAAGCATACATACATAGGATGTAGTAAAAATAGGTCGTGTACATATACAATCTGCAACACGGACAAGTTGTGCACATGTTGGTTTTTGTTGGTAGAGGAAGGTTACATGTATAGGTTGATCACATGCAATTGGTACAGGTTGGTTATGGGTTATTGGCGCATATTGTTACATGTTTATAGTGGTATATCTCATAGTGATATTGTGGAAATGGTTTCATCATTTCACTTATATTTCAACGCGGTAGGATGGGGCAAGGATAGGTGGTTGTAGGCACCTTCTGGTTGTAGCCGAAGAACATAGGGTGTTGTAGACAGAGAATTGGGGAGTTGGAGCTTCCCTTAGGTTGTAGCCTGGAAATATAGGGGGTCAGATCCTCCTTCCAGTTGTAGCTGGAGAACAAAATAATTTGGTTCTTCTAATGACTGTAATTCTTAAATACATATAAGAAAAATAATTGTGTGGTTTTCTCCCTCACTGAGTTTCCACATAAAAATATTGGTGTACTATGTATCCGTGTGATTTCTCAATGTTCATGGTTTATTTACTCTGCACTTGTTGAATGATAATGGTATATTGATCATTATGTATCCGTGTGATTTCTCAATGTTCATGGTTTATTTACTCTGCACTTGTTGAATGATAATGGTATATTGATCATAAAGATATACAACATTTATATATTGTGGTTAAAAAATATTCAATTGCTCTATTACTAATTCACCCCCCCTTTCAGTAATACACTAATTAGTATTCAATAAGGTTCCTTCATAAATTAGTTTAACCACTGTAAGGTAGATCATGGAGAGAAATAATATGTATAAAAATGGAATACCATAGTTTGATGGACAAATCTATGCATTCTAGAGCAGAAGGATGAAAACATATGTACACGCATAGGGATTTGAGGTTTGGAAATCAGTTGTAGATGGATATAAAGAACTAGCAGTTCCACCAACAAATGAAAACAGAAGGAAACTCAGTCTAAATAATTCAAAATCCAAAAAATCACTTCTAAATGGTCTTGATGATTCAGTATATGGCAAAGTTATGCATTTCATCTCCACAAAGGAAATTTGGGACAAACTTCATAATATTTATGACGCAGATGGAACACTTAAGGAAGAAAAGATTCAAACTTACATAGGTCAATTTGAAGAGCTGAAGATGAAGGAATATGAGAATATTGCAACTTGCTTCTTACGAGTTGATGAAACAATGAATGCAATCAAAGGATTGGGAGAAGAAGTTGATGAATCTATAATTTTTCAAAAGGTACTAATATCTATTCCAATGAGATTTGATCCTAAATTCTCGGCACTAGAATAAAGTAAAGATTTGGATTCAATAAGAACAGATGAACTACATAGAATTTTGACAGCCTATGAAATGAGAACCGAGCAAGAGAATCTAGTTACAAAAGAAGCAACATTCAAAGAATCTAATAAGTCAAAGGAAAAAGGAAAGAAAAAGGAAAAGGAAGATAGAAATAGTAGTGAAATCTCAAAAGACAATGAAGAAGTAGCCAACTTCATCAAAATAATGAAAAAGGGAACCAACAACAAATATAGAGGTAATCTTCCATTGATTTTTTTTAATAGTGATGGTATTGGTCACTTTTATAACAAATTTCCTCATAAGAAAAAGAAAATAAATGAAGAAGATGATTCAAATAACAAACAAATATACAAAGGCAAAAGAACAAAAAATAAAGTCTTCGTGAAAAGTTTTTTCACCAAAGAAGACAATTCCTCATCGGGTGAAGATGAAGTCAGTGAAGTTGAGATAAAATGAGTTATATTCATGGAAGTAGAAGACATGGATAAAGAATACACCGAAGAAGAATATGAATAGGAATAAGTTGAATACAAAGAAGAATTGTTGAGTGCCATAGATGTTATAAAAATAGAAAATAAAAAGGATTCAGATTCTAGAATCTGCAACAGTTAGAATGAAAAGGATTTCAAGAAGAATATGGGTTCAGAAGAGTAACTACTTTCATAATAGCTTCAACTCCCAGGTATCAAACAAACTTCTTGGGTTTATGTTAGTCATGTAATAAATTTGGACATAAAGCTATAAATTGTAGAGAAAATAGAAGAAACAGAAACAACTATGAAAGTCATGCACAAAATGATTATCCAAGAAGGTCTAATGAAAAATAGAGAAGAAACTACAACAAGCTTGAATCTTTGAGCACTAAAGTGGAATGATACAAGTGCAACAACTTTGGACACATGGCCAAAGATTGTAGAATGATAGTTCCTCCTAGAGAATCACAATAGAATAACACCAGTCACAGATAGGAACCTCAATAGAGAATATGTATAAGAAATAAGAATCAATATAACAATAAATAATGCATACTTTCTCTACAATCTAAACACAAGAAATGTGGTTAGTATTTTGATATTGGTTTCTCAAAGAACATGACAGGTGATGAGGACATTTTTCTAACCTTGAGAAAGGAAAGAGGTGGATCAATCTCCTTTGTAAACAAAAACGCAGCTAGAATCATTGGAAAGGGAACAATTCGAATTGGAAACAAGAATACCAAGGAAGAAAATGTCCTACTAGTGGAATATATGAAACATAATCTTCTAAGTGTAATTCAAATGTGTGACCAAGGTCACAAACTTATGTTTGATTCACAGAAGTGCAAGATAAGAAAATAAGATTCAGGAAAATTGGTTGCAACAACTATAAGAACTTCAAGCAACATATATGTATTAAGTGAAATTGGAAATGAAAAGTGTTGTCTAGGAATGGAAAATGAAGTTTGGCTATGGCACAAAATAATGGGTCACATAAAATTTGATAACCTCATCAAAGTCATCAAAAAGGAAGCAGTCAGAGAAATTCGCCAAATCACGGAGCGAACCGACACATTATGCAAGCATGGTCAACAAGAAAAGAAAACAAAGACCAGGTTCAAATCAAACGAATACTCCACAACAAGACCGTTGGAAATTATGCATAAATATTTTATTTTATTGGTTGATGATTATACAAGGATGAATGCAATTTGTTTTCTCAGGATGAAATGAGAAGAATTTGAAAATTTCAAGGTATATAAGGAAATGATTGAAAATGAAATGGATTCAAAAATCAAATGTTTGAGATATGATAATGGAGGAGAATTTACTTCAAATGAATTTATGGATTTCTATAGAAAGCATGGAACAAAAAGACAATTATGTATTGCTAGGACACCTCAACCGAATGGAGTTGTTGAAAGAAAGAACATGATAGTACAGGAAATGAATCGAACAATGTTAATGGATTCCAAGTTGACAGATGTTTTTTGGACACATGTAATGCATATGCCAATTCACATCCAAAACAGAGTAATGATCAGAAAAAACAGTGATAAAAATACCTACAATCTATGGAAAGTAAGACCAACGAGAAGTAATTGCTATATCAAAAGAGAGGATGGCGGAATGCGAAAATTTTATTCTCGTGTGGAAAAAGGCATACTTGTTGGTTACTCAAGTACAAGGAAATCATACAAATGTTTCAATCTAAGGCTCAAAAACATTTTGGAAAGAATCAATGTAACGGTTGATGAAACAGGTGGACGAAAAATAAAGGAAGAAGAAAAAGATTCAATGCAACAGGTTTATGAAGAAGAAGCAAAGGATGAAGACATAGAAAATGGGAAGATGAAGAAGATCAGATAGAAGTAGAAGAGAAAGAACAACACGCACCTCCAAATACACCTCGAAAATGAATACAGAAGAATCATCCCTCAAATTAGATGATTGGAAACAAATATGCATGAGTTGGTACTAGAAGAATAATTCGTTCCTAAGAACAACTACACCTAACACTCTTATCATCGAAAATAATTACTACTATATGTAAAATCTTACATATAATAAAAATACAATATCATTTAACACAGATTGTTATTTTTAAATTAATTTTAAATAATCCCTTCACATTAAAAGAAATGTTTTATTATTATCACAAAATTGTCTTCAATGAAAACCCCCTTTCCACATTATACCCATTTTCTCTTGACACTAGCACTAAAGATATAATCAGTAGTGAGTTTGTATGGGAAAAGTAATCCGTTTATAATAACAATATCTAACAAACTTAAATCATGGTTGATGTATGAAATAGTCTCATGTTGTTGGAAAAGGTGTAGTCTTGTTTGTTTTTTTTTCCCAAAGGTGGAATTAAGAAAAATTCAGGTATGAAAAAGTTTTATCATGAATTAATGATTTAAGGTTATTTTATTGTAAAGAAATATTTTAGTGATTTTGTTTAATATTGGTTTTCTAAAGCTTAAAATCTAGTTTAATATTGGGTTTCATAATTATAAGTCTTTTAATGATATATATTTTTTCGATCATTTCATAAATCATTTTATTGGTCATTTACAACAATCATGTTTTTATAATCACAAATACCACTAAATATAATGTTTTAATTCAATTACCTAAAGCATATTTGAATTTTTCATTATTGTGATTTTCATAGATCCCATTTAATTTTGAGACAAATATTTCAACACAATAAAAGTTGACAAATACATAATATTTATATATATTGTTATGTAATTGGAGTTTGCAAATTTATATTTCTAATTTTTATGATTTTTTTACATGGAAAAAACATAAAAATGTAAATTACTATTAAATTTATCAAATACAACTAAATATAAAAAAAAATCAAAAGATCTTAGTAACTATATAAAATACTAGTAAAATGTTTACTAAATTTTTTTTATTTCTATTAATTCAAATGGATGGTTACTTTGTTACATTTCTCTTAGTACTTCTGTATTATTAAAAGAATGTTTTCTTATGTACTATATTTTCACCGAAAAAATGGAGGAAAAAGTTTTTTCATTTAAACTAAGAAAAAATAATATTTCAAAACCATTGTGTTTGTCCACTTATAAATATGTATGCTTATAAGTATAATTCATCATATCAATAATAAAAATATCACACAAGAAAGATTGAAGACAATACTACTTAATTTATCAAACACAATTAAATATTAAAAGCTTAGATATTTTTTTAACCCTATAAAACTTTGTCCCACATATAAAATGTACTAATTTCTATAAACTCCAATGGATCGTTACTCCATTACATTTTTCTTAGTCCTTTTGTAATATTGATGAAATGATTTCTTAACCATATATACTGTATCAATTCAAAAAATGCAATGCCAGTGTCTATATTTAAACTAAGAAAAAATAATAATTCATAGACATTAGTCTCACAAAAGAAAGATTGAAGATAGCGAATGCAAATTAATATGTTTTACAATGAACACATGTAACTATGATGATAAACAAAGTGTGAGACATTTTTATGAGTTTCCAATAAATATTTTGGATACATATGTTAGCATATTGTCCAAAAATGGTGGTTGATTTCCTCAAATATAAAGCAATGTTTTGGAACTAACTCTAATGTCTCATTGTGCAACTAAACGAATCGTTCAATTAAGGTTTACGAAGGATACATTTTATATAAAAGTACTTTAATAGGCCATGTTTCATCTAGAGATATGAGTGTAATGAATTTCATATAGAAACATTGTCTCCCTTAGAAAATAGATGAATTCTATAAGAATCAACATTTTAAAGTTATAAATATTCTCCAATGTTGTGTTCCGCTATTAATTAAACAAATGAAATCTCCTCCAGGAATAAAGTTTAGATAAAATATTGTTGTATTGTCTACAAAATATCAGTGTGATAAATTTGATATATAATCACTTTAACAAGCTATTATATCATATAGAGAATACAATCTTCAAATTTATATGTTATCTTCAAACACTTTTCAATTTTTTATATTATTAGGAATTGAAATTTCATGGTTTAAAGAGAAAGTATTTGGTGGTTTGAATATTCATCAATGTTTACCAAGAGCACATAATTTCTCATTTCATTGTTTTCATTATATATGAGAATTTGTTTGCATTATTTGAATCACTAAGAGTATATGAAAATTTAGCATCTTGATAGAATCTTCTAGACTAACCTCCAAAAATGGAGATAGTTGCAAAAGTAATTTCTAATTGTAATGTTCCACCTAGTTTATCTCATCAAGATCTAGATAAAATCATAACATAATTTACATTTTTCCTAGTCTATCTCCCTAAGATCTAGATAAAATCATACCATAACTTACAGGGATTTTAACCACCACCACATTCATAATAATGTTTTTTTATGGAATTTAAGCCAAGTGACCTACTAGATCTTTAATCATACCCATTGTTTGGTGGGTTTAGTAACTTGGGTGAGAAACAAAAAGCTTTGCTATAGTAGATGCTACTACATTATAGATAGAGAATTGATTAGAGTTAGTCCATAAATAAATAACTTGCAAATAAGGAAGTAAAGAGATAAGCATGTGAGAAAATAGATACAAGAATGAGCAAAATAGACCGAAGGTACAAAATAAAGAATACTCTCTATTGATAATGAACAAGGCTATGGCCTTGGAGATACACCTTGGAATATTGGATAGAGTAGAGGGACTCTCCTCTCCTCCTTGGGAGGGTTTTTTAATGTTCCTTTAGACTAATCAATTCCCTCTAACAAAGAATTACGTGTAAACTCTTCATTGAAAGAGGACAAACACTAACTAATGACTATGTTTACAAAAGACAATAGATTAAGAATACATATATCAAGAATCATCTAGATAACATAACCTTGCTTTGTCTTCTCTCCTTTTAATTATTCCCCATGGATCTTATTTATAGAAAAACTTCAAGCTCTATTAAGACTAGTTCCATGTGTGAATGGTGTAGTTTGGAATGTGGTTCCCTATGTCTCGAAGAGACATAAAATCATGAAAGTACCAACCTTCAATGGGTATGGAGCTCAAGGATGCCTAATAGCTCACTACTATTCCTTTATTTAAAAATGTATACCAAGGAATCCATGGGGCTTTAGAGTTTGAAAAATAGACAACTCACTGCTATTCTTCTATTTTAAATATGTACAAGGGAATAGGTTGAGTTGAACAAATATCTTATGATTTGTGTATTAATTGTGATATGAATATCTAGGCCATTTTCATTAATCTTTAGTGATTGAAAAAGATGAGAGGTCCCTATGGTGCGCACACACATGCATATCCTCAACCCACACCAATACAATGGTCATTGCAACAAAATGACACGTATTTGGAGAATTATAAGGAACATGTGTGTGGGGGGAACAAACACACACATGAATATCCTCACCCCCCATAGGTGAAAATATGCATGCATGTGTGACAACAAACAAACATGCATATTCTCAAAGAAAGAATGAGTGAGCATATTGTTAGTAGATGAAGAACACTTCCATGCTAAACCTAGCAGAAGAGAGGAAAAAATATATAATAAAGAATGAAAATGAGATAGCAGACACACAATACACAAAGATTTTATGATGGAAACCCAAATCGGGAAAACTAACATTCCTTGAGCGTTCATTTCTCTTGTTGTCTTATTCATTCATAATAAAAGGTTACATGTCTAACCTTGGTCCACACCTAAGACACAATTGATATCATACCCTCTTTCTTACACAAGAACAACCTTGTAGCCAATTCAACTTACATCTACATGACCGGTAACCTCTATGATTTCATCTAAATATTATCTTATCTTTGATTATCTTTTACAGTATTACAAAATTCCTTCTTTATAGTCTTTATAGTAGGAAAAAACCTAAAGAAAAGGTTTCAAAAAATGGTTACAAATCCATGCATATCATTGGCTACAAATCCTACTACTCTCAGGATTCTGTTATAGTTGGTGATCAAGTTGGATTACCATATGACTATGACTCAGCCTTCATTCAATCTTTAGTCAATTGACACATGCCCACCTTTCAACCTCTTGTTGGTTGACCTCTTTGACTTGATATCGATGTATTCAACCTTTGAATTTGACTTTACCCAGTCGAACCACCTCAATTTTCAACTTTCTATCAATTAATTCAACTTCAAAAATAATTGGTCGAACCCCTTCAAACTTCGAATTCGACTGTCATTCAATCTACCTTGACTAGACTTTCACTACAAGTAATATAACAACCCAACATTATCCCACAAGTTGTTTTCTTTGTTGAAATCAGGAGACCTATGAACTCTCATTCACATACCCAAGGAAGAAATGCCCATTTCCTCTCTACGCCAAGGGAACTTCACAACACTCACAGACTTTGTCAAAAGGTTTGCTATGTTTTCCAATGTGTCTACTTTCTCTAGAAATGCCTTTTTTCTTTCCGCCATGTCTCTCACGAAATGGTATTGTACATAAATTTTCTTAGTCTTAGAATGATAAGCATGGTTCTTTGCCAAAAATATTGTTCTTTGACTATACCAACTTATATTCATATCTCTATTCTCAAACATGATTCCTGAACACATCCTTTGTAGCCATATTGTTTATTTTCTTCCATGAGTAGATTCCATGTAGTCAACTTATTTTGTTGACAGAGCTACAACCACCTGTCACTTACTCATCTAGTTCATTGCTCCACTGAACATTTTGAGCACACATCCACTCGTCGACCTCTGTCGATACATATCTCCAACCCAATCGACATTAACAAATACATATACATTTAATTCACTGTCACCTCCAAGTTTTCCTTGGTAGGATATATCATAGCATTTTGTGCCACACAGATACCTGAATAATCTCTTGATAGTTGTCCAATGCTCCTTCCCAAGTGTCGACATGTATTTTCTCAACACTACCATTGCATGGGAAATGTCTAGTTGACTGCAGACCATCACATACATCAGACTACCAACAACACTTTCATAGTGAACACATGCCATGCCCTATATTTCCTCATGTGTCCTTGTACATTGTTCAATAGTTATCGTTTCTCCCATAGGAATTGGCACCTTCATATATTTACAATCCTTCATATTCAAATGTTTCAAGATTGTTCCAATATACTTCGTCTAGTTCAACCAGAATTTTTTAGCTACTCATTCTCTCTTGATCTCCATTCCTATAATGAAGTTCACTGCATCGAGATCGTTGATGTCAAATTTGGAGGATAGTTGCTTATTCACCTCCTTTATTGCATTAATGTTATTTCCAATCAGCAACATGTCGTCGACATAAAATGCTAGATATATGAAACATGCACCTTCTTTTTTGGAATATATGCAGTGATCAACTTTGCTTCTCAAAAAACCCAAACTAAGGATGTACGTGTCAAA
Source organism: Picea abies (assembly GCA_900067695.1). Taxonomy (NCBI): domain Eukaryota; kingdom Viridiplantae; phylum Streptophyta; class Pinopsida; order Pinales; family Pinaceae; genus Picea; species Picea abies. The sequence continues at coordinate 18,052 of CBVK0100352765.1, forward strand.
ATTTTGGTAACACATCCTTGGTTATTGTTGCAGACCATAAATGGATCTTTTCAGTTTCCACACAAAATCTTTCTTTCCCTTTACTACAAATCCTTCAAGATGATTCATGTAGATTTCACCTTCCATGTCCCCATGTAGGAACGTTGTGTTTACATTCACCTGTTCCATTTCTAGATTAAATACTGCATGATGAGCCATTAGTACTCTAATGGAAGTTAATTTTGTGACAGAGGAAAAAATCTCACCGAGGTTGACTCCTTCGACTTGGGAACATCCTTTCTCTACCAGACGATCCTTAAATTTCTCGACATGACCTGCTACATTCATTTTCTTCTTGAATACCCATTTTCTACCGAGGAGATTTACTCCACTAGGTAATTTGACTAAGTCCCATGTCTCATTATTTTGCAATGATTTCATCTCTTCGACCATGGTGTCCTTCCAAAGTTTTCCCTCTACTGAGTTGACTACCTCCCTAGCCGACTTGGGCTCATTGTCAGTGGTATTTAACATGAATGCAGAACAAAAGTCGAGAAGACTATACCTTTCGACCAGTTTTCAACATCTTTCTGACCTCCTTACAACCGAGGTTAGTTTTTCCACCTCTTCTTCTGATTCAATCAACTCATATGAATCATCTCCTTCATTCCTTAGTTCAAACTGCACCTTCTCTAGATTATTCTTGGTCTCAACAATTTCTTCATGCTCAAACTTAATTTTCACTTCGCTTAAGACCATGTATCAACTTTACATTATTTTACCTGATGAAGGATCCTAGAGTTTATACCTTTTCATTCCTTCTTTATATCCAATGAAAATATACTTGATTTCCTTCTTGTCCATCTTGCTCCGATTTTCCTTGGGAACATGCACAAATTCATCACAACCAAATAATTTGAGATGTGAAACTAAAGGCTTCTTACCCTCCATACCTCATGTGGAGTTGTGTCGACTAGTGCCGACAAATAATACATATTCAATAGACATTTTGTAGTGTCAACTGCCTCTTCCCAGAATTCTTGTGCAAGCCCAGCACCACTGAGCATGCTCCTTTCCTTGTCCATCAATGTTTTTTTTTATTCTCTCAACAACTCCATTTTGTTGTGGGGTATAAGGTGTGGTATTTTGGTGTATTATTCCACATTGCTTGCAGAACTAATCAAATTATTTTCCACATAATTCATCACCATTTTCAGTTCTCAACACCTTAATATTTTTATTTGTATGGTTTTCTACAAAATATTTAAAATCTTTGAATTTCTTGAAAACCTTTGATTTATTCCTCGGGAAATATATCCATGTCTTCCTGGAAAAATCATCTATGAAGGAGACACAATACAAGGATCCACCAAGTGAAGGAACTGAAATAGAACCAAACACATCACTATGAACCAACTAGAATCACATTTCTCCTTATCATTCTAGATTGGAACCTCACCTGACTTTGTTTTCTATATATATAATGTTCACAAAGCTCGACTTCTAAATTACATGCAGGAAAGTCTTCGACCATACCTTTTTTATGCATATATCGAAGTCCTTTTTCTCATATCTATCCCATCCTCTCCTATCTATCTGTTGTATTTTTTACCATCACACCTTTGACCATATTGCACGAATCCTTCTGAAATAGAGTGTGCACCCTACATCACTAATCTTGCTGACAAATATTGGGTTTCTTACCAAATCCAGAATGTGTAGCACACCTGGAATGGTTCTACTCCTCCCATCTAGCAGTATCAATCGAACTCTTCCTCGTCCAACAATTTTGGTTGTCGAGTCATCCCCCAAGAACACATCTCCTCCTTCATATTGTTCATATTCGTAGAAAAATAGTTACCAACTTAACAAGAACTCTACAAAGTTCTCATTTTTGGGGCGGTCAAGTTTTTTGCCCCGTTTTTAAAAATGGGTCTATCGGTAACAGCTCCCCCCCCCTCCCTTTTTAGGTGGTTTTTTTATATTTTAAACTTTCTGATACATAAGGTTTCCACTTTTTTTTAAATGTTTTTTTTTTCATTTATTTTCAAATTGTTCAATTTTCTATCTCAACAGTGTTTTTTCATTTATTTTCAAACTTTTCTATTTTTTTTTTTGGTTCAATGGTGTTTTTATCATATTTTCATGCTTCATCCAATGCTAAAAATGTTGTACACCATTTTTTTTTTTAGATTAAGATTTTTCATATAATCATGTGTCCTTAATTAATTTATGGTCCCATAATTTTTAAATATAGTGGAAAATATCATTTTTAACACATTTTTTTACCTTTACTTCATTTCATAGAGAATAATTGTAGTTAAATAACACTATTTTTAAATATTTAGCAAAACAATGTAATTCATTTTTTTTGGATCAATTAAAAACTAAAAAAAACTAAGAAAACAAAAAGAATTGAAGTTAAAAAAAAATATTTTTAAAACAAATTTATATTTAAAAAAACCATTGAAGAAAAGCCAAAAATACGAAAAAGGAAAAAAAACCATAAAATTATATATATATATATATATATATATA
>CBVK0100352766.1:0-20567 GCA_900067695.1 Picea abies
GAATGACCTCCACTATTATCACTATGGGCCCTCTGGGCCCCCCCACTACCTCTCTAGCTACCATACAAAAACCTAGGTCTAAGCAGAACCCCTGAACAAAAATATTTAGAAATATAACAAGAAGGGGGTAAAGAAATTCAAACTTTATTTATTAAAGAAAAAAAAAATTACAATGGAGAATTAAATTTTAAAAAAGAGGGGTAACGGTTTTTTTTATCTACATTTGCAAATTCAATTTTTAGTTTAAAAGAAAAGAGGGTAAATGGTCGTTTTTATCTACACTTGCTAAATTAATTTTTAATTAAAAAGGAAAAAGGGTAAATGGTTGTTTTATTTACACTTGCTAAATAAATTTTTTTTTTAGTTAAAAAGGAAAAAGGGGGAAACTTAAAAGAAATAGGAAACTTAAGGAAAAAGGGGAAACTTAAATAAAAGGGGAAACGTAAAGAAAAATTTGAATGTCTAACTTAGTAAGGAATCTAGCCTTTGGAACTTTCTATTTATGAACTCAACTAGGAATTAAGTAAGGCATAAGTCATTTAAGAATTGTAAGGGAATAATGGGACACCTAGGAGCGTTTTTAGGAATGCTTTTAGGTGGGTGAGGGAAAAAGGAATATTTAATTAATTAATAAAATTGATTTTCTGGTGCAACTAGGGGAGTGGGCGACATGTCTAAGGGGGAGTTTTTTTGAAATTAATTACATGAAAAATGAATTTAATGAGAATTTAGGGAAACTTATTACTTAAAAACTCTATAAAAAGGATGGAGGGGGAGGAGTATGGATCTCATCTTTTTGCATAACGTTACGCTGCTGAAATTCTATCTTGACTGAACTTTCTCTTGTGGGAGTTGGGATACCCAGCTCGGGTAACGAGTGGTAGCTCGACCTTGCGAGGTGAGTTGGGTGCTAGCATTCTCTGGTATTGTGTGTGTGGACCCTTTACAGCTCGAGGAGCTCAGGGGGAAGAAGAGCACTAGTAGCATTGGTTGGGAGGTACCGGTGAGGTCACATCGGTCGACAAGCAGGAGATGGACGAAGCATGCATGGCACAATGACTTCGGAGCTTTCTCTTTTGGCTATGGTATGCATGTGTATATTATATTGAATGATAGTTTAAATATTGTTCTTGCACCTTCAGTAATGTAAATTTATTGTGTTACAGGTTATGTTTAATCAACGTAACACTATCTAGATATTTCATTTTTATCTTTTCGCAAATTGTCTTGATGAGCCCAATGTTCTATGATCAGAGAACTTAAATTCATCCCAACCTTATGCTCAATGTATTTGAATTGATTTCCCATGGTGATCCAAAACAAAATTTCAATGACTTATCTGTGTTTGTTTTTAATTATTTATTATGAAGAACAATTGTGTTTTTATCTTTTGTCCCTTATCCTTAAGTTATTAGTTTGTGCTTGAGAAGTTGGCCAAGAGCCTAATCGACTGTCTTCACTCCGGTGTTTAAGACTAATATTTAAATGCCCTTATTTCCTGTGAATGGATAATAGATGAAGGATAAATGTTTGCCCAGCTATCTATCCCTTACTTATCTCTACGCTTTTATCTTATGATTAATCTCTAATCCTTGTGCCTTCTTTGTGAATGAGTATCTCTGCGTTTTTTATTGATTCATTGTTGAATGATTAATCTTTGTGTTTATGTGAATGAGTACCACTGCATTTTGATTGGTAAAATGTCTAATCTCTTTGTTTTACCAATGTCTAAATTCTGTGTTTTACCAATGTCTAATCTCTGCATTTTACCAATGTCCAATCTTTGCGTTATATTACTTACCACTGTGAATTTTTACTATCTGATTTTATTTTTAGATGGCTAATTACTTGGCATATTACCCATCCTTTCACACCACGATTTTCTTGGCTCATTACCCAACATCCACGCCACAATTTTCTTGTCACATTACATAGAATCCACACCACGATTTTCTGGGCGAATTACCCCGTATTTACCCAACGATGTCAATAGATTTATCAATATATTTATCAATAAGTTTTAGCAATAGATGTATCAATAAACTTCATACTTGACAATGATATATATTACACAATGATATCATATTGCACAACAATATTATATTACCCATGCAATATCATATTAAACAACGATATCGTAATGCACAACAATATCCTATTTAACTCAACGACATATATGAATACACAACAATATCATATTTAAACTCCGCGATTTTCCCTTAAATATAATTGTTAGAAAGAAATATGGTTAAACAGAGATATCATGTGTTAATATACAACGATTTCTATCAATGTGATTTCTATGATCAATGCAACTTTGTTTACAACTATTACCGATGCGATTTCTATTATCAGTGTGATTTTGCTTACAACTATTATCAATGCGATTTCTATTATCATATATTTAGACAACCATATCATATCATATATTTAGACCGCGAAATCGTATCATATATTTACACAGCGATATCATATATTTAGACAACGATATCATATCATATATTTGGACAGCAATACCATTCATTTATTAGACAACGTTATCATGTATTAATAGTCATCAATATCATACTTTTATAGACAACATGCCATATGTTTAATAGACAACCTCCTAATGTATTCAACAGACAACAAATTTATTTGTGTTCTAGAAAAGATAGGCATATTACTAGGATTAAGTGACTTGTGCACTGAAAAAGGTAAACCCTTCTACAACCAGCATGTTTGGTTTCTAGTTTCAATGTTTCAAAGTTTAGTTTATATGAAATATTGTTGCTTTATCAAAGGTAAACAAACTTCACATAAACTTTTCTTCATCATTGAACTTTAATCAGATATTTTAACATACACTTAATTACATTAACTAACATGTCTAGGTAGGTACATTAACGAACATATCCTTTAAAGTGAAATGAACTTGAAGAAAATAAAGTAGATTGTTATACAAAGAAAATAATAATTTTTATTAATAACTTTTTTTTGTAAGTAAGAGGTTTTATATATAAAAGGCCTTCAAAAAAACAGACTACAGGTACAAAAACTTGATAGCAACCGTACTGTAGTTACTGAACTACCCCAATAAAGGGGAAACTGGTTCAGCCGGCCAGGTAAGTTTAGCATTTGATAGTCTAACAGTCTTATAGAATAGAGCTAAGCTGACTAAGTTGTAGCTAAAAGAAGAAACTATTAAAAAGAAAAGAACCCATGTGGGATCATACACTTGGCAAGTAACTTATCCAGGTGGCAATAACGACCGCGTACCAAGGCTCCTCTTCAATAGGTGTCCCTTTTCTTTCCAAATGCATGTCAGCATCCACATTTCTCTCGTCCCCATTGGCAGCTAGCAAGGAGTCTTTAGGCGGACTGTGCACATGCTGGCCTGTAGCTGTCGCTCTTTCAGTGTCCTCATGCTTGACCTGCTCCACAACGACCTCTGCTACACACTACGTATTAACATTTCCGTCGTCTCTTTCTGTATGGGGTTCCTCTACTGAAGTTGTGCCTACTGGGTTGGAGGGGAAATCATCTTGGAAGGTAGTTAAAATCTGAAGGAGGGTAGAAATCCTTCCATCCATAATCTGCAGTTGGAATTGGAGGTCCTCCATTCCCTGACAAAGTTCAAACAACAAACCATAGAGAATGGTTAAATTCTCTTTCAGCTACGAGTTAGGGGTGGAGTCGGTAGACGTGTACATGTATTTTCGGGCAGTTCAAATAGGAGGTGGTGCCCCCATGGGAGGCCTTGAGGAACTAGTTATTGGTGCATGGGAAGGATCGATGGTTCTGGAGTTTGGTGGGATGGCAAGGTGACACAAGGAAGAGTCTGACGAGATTTCAATAATGGCTAAGCAATCAAACTGGGAAACAAATGGGGTGGAGGAGGTGAGAGGTGTTGGATTAGACTGTAGAGGAGATGAGGAGATCATGGAGGGTGAACCAAGTGGAGAAACAGAGGCTTAGGGTCGGGGAGGATTCCATGGAGAGCCTCTTCGCATCCGTCCTCTTTGACGTGGCATGCTTTGAAGGAAGAAAAGGACTAGGTGCTCCAGGAAATTGCAGAGAGCCTGGAGATGGCCAGGGGCTATGAGCACCATGAAAGTCTAGTCAAAACCAGGCCAGGGTAGCGGAGGAATGCAGGAGTCGGTCCGTGAGAGAGGATGAGGAGTGAATGAAGACGGAAAACCCATAGAGAAATTCGTAATGGGGATCGGGCACATCAAAATTAATGGTGTTGCAATCGACGTGAAGGCTAGTTAATGCAGGGTTGAGGTGATGGTCATTGGCATGAGCTGATCACATGGCACCCTGCCCTGCTGGCCTACCCGCACTCCCTCTTTGCATCATTTGGCTTGCACTAACACCCCATCCAGGGATAATTTTTATTAATATTAATTGATATAAAAGTTTTAAAAAATTATTTGATTTTTATTAAAAATAATAGGATTATCATTTGTTAGACAAAGATATAAATGTTGAATTAATAGGATTTGTTATACATAATGGTTTATTGGCGTAATAGTTTATTATCTTGCGCAAGATTAATGGTTGAGGGATTAGTAGTTTTATGAGCTAAAATGTTTAATAGTTTAACAGTTAATTGGTTACTTTGTGCCTTGTGCCTTAAGTCGAATTGTAAATGGTGGTTGGCCATAGTGGTTTCACCACACATGTTTTCCTTGTAGGAACCATAAATCCTTTGGTTAGCTGTGCAATTTAGTTTTGAGTGTTGTCATCTTCCGTCTTGTCGACTTGTTGCTTGGGTGCTTGGGTATAGTCTTCGTGTATTTATTGACAGATGATTCGGTCTCCTAGTGTGAGGGATTTAGCTTGGGTTAAAGGTCTAGATATGTTATGTTGTGCCATGGTTACTGTCATGACTAATGCCTTGTGACATCATGATTCCTGATGAGGGGATTACTACGCGACCTAATGGATAGATGTGAATGATAACCTGGATAGAGTCTTGTGCTTCCTGATGTGGGCGTTTGCTCATTGTAATTGATGTTGGTACTTGGTTCTATAACACCTTAATGTGATTGGTTTTGTGTGCCATAGAGGTTTCTAGTTATGGGTCATCAAGCTGATGTGTCGGGTTGTTGATGTTTTCCTTTAGCTTGTAGGTGTTGTTTTGATTGTGTCGGGCGGGTAGTCGTTTTTATTTGTCTATTGATTATCACATGTTCATCCAGTTGCATGATGTGATATTATGATGTGTCATTGTTGTTTGTTGCCTAAATGCATAAGTTGTGTTCGTCGTCAAGTTGTGTTAATCAATTGTTGTTGTTGATTTCCTTCCTTCTTAAAACAAAGAAAGAAAAAAATTCACTACTTTGAGTCGCATGTAGTCGTAACGATCGGGGTCATTACATATGGTATCAAAGTTGGTTCGACTTGCGACTTGGAATCACTACGACTTCCGTTGGTTAGATATTTGATTGTAATGTTGCTAATTAAACTGATTTGTATTCATGCAGGTAATCATGGTTAGAGGACGCTGTAGAGGCAGACGACGAGGTGTTAGGGGAGGAGGCATGATGCCTCTAGTAGCATCCACACCCGAGGGGTCTAACCCCCAGGGAAACTAACAGGTTGTTGGGCATGAACATATAGTTGTAGGTGATGTGGTTGGGCTTATGAGGTCCTTTCAGTAGATGTCTAAGGCACTGATCAATTGTTTGGATAGAGATGAGGCCAAGACACTGAAACCCCCTAAGGGTCCACTTCATTCTTCAGTCGATACTGGTAGCATTCACCGTGAAATCAAGAAGGTCAAATTTACCAAGTTATTTGGTGCCCCGGATGGCGCAGCTATCGAGGCATGGTTGGAAAATATGGCGATGTGATTTGCACTTCGTGAATATACCTCCAATATGAAGGTCTGCATGGTGATATTTCAACTAAAGGGGAGTGCTCTTCTATTATGGAAGATGCTCATGCCACAATTGAACATGGTCGTCAAAGATGTGTCATGGGAATTGTTCGAGGAACAATTCCGAGAGAGGTATCTATTAGAGGAATTCATTGAGCATCAACTCAATGAGTTCAAGGTCTTGAGATAGGGTGGTCGTATGGTGCCCGAGTACGAGGCCAATTTTATGGAACTTCTTCAGTATGCTCTGCATCTAAATACTAAGAAACTTAAGGTCAATAGGTTCGTGTTTGGCATTAATGTCATTCTTCATGAAAAGGTTATGATTTTGATGCCTCAAACCTTGCATGATTCCATCCAGAAGGCCCTCATAGTAGAGGAGGATCTTATTCGCAAGGTTCGGAGAAAGACTCCTATGAGACCAACATGGCAGGTGTCATCTAGTGTGCAGCAGTGTCAGACACTAGCTAGACATTCACCAAGATATTGTGTCTTCCAGAGAGGATCCACTTTCAATACACCTTGGATATCAACACCTTAGCAGCAGACTCCTTACCAAGGACCACAACACCAACAACAACGCCGACCACAACAACAATAGTTTAGGCATGTTCAGCAGAACAAACCAGGATTTATATAGGTCAGTGGGTCGTTAGCTCCTACTTCAGGTACTAGGAGTACTGAACCAAAGAAGGGCTATTGGACATGTTGGGAACCACATTACCAACACGAGTTCCCAGTGGAGGGGACTAGAGCATCTGGATCAGTCGGACTCACTACCATGGGATATTTGGGCAAGGACCATTGGATTCATGCAGTGGTGAATAACCTCTAGGTAGTGCACCATTCGACTATGCTCAAGACATCAGGTACCGTCGTTGACCACACCCTTAGTATTTTGATAGATCCCGGTGCTACCAAGAGTTTCATTTCCAGTGCAATGCTAAAAATAATTAAGGTAAAGGTAGTAGAACATGACGATTTTATCTTTGTGGAAATGGCTTCGAGAGCCAGACAAAAGGTTGGAGGGAAGGTTACGGGCTGTAGCCTTAACCTAGGAGAGTTTGTCACCAGGGCCAACCTATACGTCATGATCTTAGGATCTTATGATGTCATGATCGATACGGACTAGGTGGAATCACATGAGGTGATACTCAACTGTAAGATTAAATGGTTGAGCTTGGTCGATGATGAGGGACATAGAAGCATGATTGTAGGTTGGAACCAGGGAGTTTCTCTGAGGTTCATCTCTTCCTTGCACCTATGGAAAAGCATGCGCAAGGGATGTAAGATTTATACAATCCTTGCGTTAAATGAGAAGGGAGTAGTGAAAGGTCTAGAACACCTTCTGGTGGTGAGAGAGTTTGCAGATGTCTTCCCTGAGGATTTACCTAGGATGCCACGGGAGAGGGAATTGGAATTTACCATCAAACTAAAAACGAGAACTGAACCGATAGCAAGAACTCCTTATCGGATGTCGACCCTGGAGTTACAAGAGTTGAGAATGCAACTGAAGGAGTTGTTGGACCTAGGAATTATACGTCCAAGTGTGTCATCGTGGGTTGTGCCTATTATCTTCATATGGAAGAAGGATCATTCGTGGAGACTTTGCATCGACTACTACCAATTGAACAAGGAAACGATCAAGAGTCAATACCCATTGCCAAGGATTGATGATCTATTCGATCATATGAAAGGAATGATGGTGTTTTCAAAGATTGACTTGAGATCAAGGTATCACCTGCTACAAATCAAAGAGGACAACATCCCTAAGACGTTCTTTAAGATGAGTTTTGGACATTACGAGTTTACTATTCTACCGTTTGGACTGACAAATTCCCTAGGGGTATTTATGAGTTTGATGTATGAGGCGTTTCGTGAATACTTGGACAAGTTCATCCAAGTGTTGATTGAAAATATTTTGGTTTACTCTAGGATGTTGGAGGAGCATGATGAGCACTTGCGCTTCATAGGCTTAGTGGGATATTATAGACAGTTCATCAAGGGTTTTTCGAATATAGAAAATACAATCATGGAATTTTAGAAGAAGAAAAAGAATTTTTTTTGGATCAAGAAATGAACAGAGGCATTTCAGAGGCTCAAGCAGTTGTTGATGACAACACCGATACTAAAGGTCCCTGACATAGATTCATAATTCTTGGTATGCACTGACGCATCCAAGGAAGGCTTAGGTGGATTCTTGATTCAATACGGTCGAGTGATCGTTTAAATCTCGAGAAATTTGAGAAGGTATGAGGAGAACTATGTGACGCATGATCTGGAGTTGTTAGCCATTATGTATGCCTTGATATTTTGGAGACACTACCTCATTGGATGAAAATTCGAACTAAAAATGGACCACTGTGGACTACAACACATATTTACTCAAAGTGACTTGAATGCATGACAACGACGTTGGTCAGAATTGCTTAGCGAATACGATTTCGAGATTACTTACATAAAGGGAACAATGAACATAGTGGTTGATGCATTGAGTCAGAGATCGCATATATTTTCGGTGATACCTCTTCAGACGAGTCTATGTTAAAATATTCTAAATTTACAGTGTGACGATGAATGGTACAAAGAGGTCAAGGATTTTATCGAACAAAACACAATGTGGGTACCAAAATTTGAAGGATTTACTATGGACAACGATGGATTATTGAGATTTAAAAGTTGAATTTACATACCTCCCAATGATGGGTTGAGGAGTTTGATCCTAAACAAGTCTCAGAAAGCAATGTACATGGATCATCCTGGATTCATGAAGATGAGTGCAAACCTTAAATCCTTATTCTTCTAGAAAGGAATGAAGGTAGACATAGTCAACTACGTGGAAAGATATCTACAATGTCAGCAGGTGAAGGCTGAGCATAGACATCCAACAGGATTAATACAACCACACACTATTCCTGAATCAAAATGGGAGGTCATTTCGATGGATTTTATTTTTGGATTGCCATTGACGGGAAGGAGACATGACTTGATTTTTGCAATAGTCGACACTCTGACGAAGAGTTCTCATTTTATTCCTGTGCATATGGCATACCAGGAACCTGACATAGCTAGATTTTTCATCAGTGATATTGTGAGGCTACATGGTGTGCCTAAGAGGATTATATCCAATCGAGGAGCAATGTTTACTGGACGATTTTGGACTAGTTTCCAAAAGGCCTTGGGAACCAAACTTAACTTTAGTACCGCGTATCACCCAGAGACAGATGGGTAAACTGAATGAACAAACCAAATCTTGGAGGATATGTTGCGTATGTGCGTTATGGACCAACAAAAGCGTTGGGAAGAGTTCTTGCCACTGGTAGAATTTGCATATAACAACATTTATCAAAGCACCATTAATATAGCACCCTTTGAGTTTCTTTACGAGCGACTGCATCAGATGCCTTTGAGTTGGGATCGGCTTGAGGATAAGGTCCTGGTGGGACCAGAAGCAATCCAAGAAATGGAAGATCAAATTAAAACCATAAGACAAAGGATCAAAGAAGCACATGATCAAAATAATATTTATGTCAATGCGCACCGTGTTGACCATAGTTACGAGGTTGGCGATTGAGTTTTCTTGTAGATGAAACCGCATAAGAGTTCGATCAAGTTTGGGAAGGGTGATAAATTCTCTCCTAGGTTCATGGGACCTTTTGAGATTGTGGAAAGGAAGGGGCATGCGGCCTATCAACTAGCCTTGCCTAACTCTTTGAGGCATATGCACGATGTTTTTCACATATCTATTTTGAGACATTATATTAGTGATCCTACACATGTTATTGACATGAGTTCCTTGCAGGTATCTGATGAGGGTGCGCTCATGACTGAGCCAATCTGCATTCTGTACCATCGCATTCGAAATCTATGACATCGAACAATAGATCAGGTCAAGGTCTAGTGGGACAACTATATTCTCCACTCGACGACTTGGGAGGACGCATATGATATGTGCCAGTAGTTTCCATTTTTGTTTGATAGATAGACTTATGATACTATGATATAGTTATTTCGGCACTTATATATTGTGAAACTTTGAGATGAGGTTAAACCAAGAGGGGATGTATGTAACATCTTTCTCTTGCATGCACTGAGAAAAATTATTCTTTGAGGACACTTGCATGCAAGTGATCCGGGTTATTACACTATTGGCCATTTTGATTATGATTATGAGATATTATGGATTTGTTGATATGTTATTTTGTTGTATTTACATATATAGGTGCTATTGACTGGGTTCTCCTGAGTGTGCATGACTTTGGATGTTGATGGATGTAGGATGCCGATAGCTTGCTGACTAGACTCACATTTGGAGTAGAGGGGTCACGCACGACAACCATATACTCTAAGTGATAGGTGTGGTAGCATCCCTGCCACGACCTACTATCACTCCCATCATGGCTCAAACTATAAGTTAACAATTACCTAGTTCGAGAAGAGACACGATGTCATGAGGGAAGACTGTGAAAGTCACTCACGATGATTCTAAGGGGCACACAATAAGGTAGGGTCCTTATTCATTAGATTCCCTTAGTCTCCAACAAGATCACCTAGTAGAGTATTGACTCCAAGGGTTTGACATCTACCAAATTCAATCAAGAGGCGAGTGACACCCTTGGAGCACGTGGTGCGTCCTGAAGGGCACGTCGCGCAAAGAAATGGAAAGAGGCGAGTGACACCCTTGGAGCACATAGTGCATCTTGAAGGGAATGTCGTATAAAGAAAATGGAAAGAGGCGAGTGGAACCCTTGGATCACATCACAATTTTAACTAGTAAGTGACTAAACCTAGTGCCTAGAAAAATATACCTCCTTAGGACCTAGTTGGCCTTAAAATGAATGATATGATAAGTAAAGTTTAAAAACAATTTTTCCCTAAAAGCAAAAGGTCGCCCGACCTAGTGAATGTGAAAACTAGGTCTAAGAAGAACCCCTTAACAAAAATATTTAGACATATAACAAGAAGGGGGTGAAGAAATTCAAACTTTATTTATTAAAGTAAAAATAAATAAAAATTTACATTGGAGAATTAAATTTTTAAAAAGAGGGGTAATGGTTGTTTTTATCTACATTTTCTAATTTAATTTTTAGTTAAAAGGAAAAGAGGGTAAATGGTTGTTTTGTCTACACTTGCTAAATTGAAATTTTTTTAGTTAGAAACGAAAAAGGAGGAAACTTAAAAGAAATAGGAAACTTAAGAAAAAAGGGGAAACTTAAAGAAAAGGGGAAACGTAAAGAAAAATATGAATGTCTAACTTACTAAGGAATCTAGCCTTTGGAACCTACTATTTATGAACTCAACTAGGAATTAAGTAAGGCATAAGTCATTTAAGAATTGTAAGCAAATAATGGGACACCTAGGAGGGTTTCTAGCAACGCTTTTAGGTGGGTGAGGGAAATAGGAATATTTAATTAATTAATAAAATTGATTTTCTGGTGCAACTAGGGGATCGAGCGACATATGTACGGGGGAGGTTTTTCGAAATTAATTAAATGAAAAAGGAATTTGATGAGAATTTGGGGAAACTAATTACTTAAAAACTCTATAAAAAGGATGGAGGAGGAGGAGTATGGATCTCATATTTTTGTGTAACTTTACGCTGCTGAAATTTTATCTTGAACGAACTTTCTCTTGTGGGAGTTGGGATACCCAGCTTGGGTAATGTGTGGTAGCTTGACCTTGCGAGGGGAGTTGGGTGCTAGAATTATATGGTATTGTGTGTTTGGACCTTTTGCATCTCGAGGGGCTCAGGGGTAAGAAGATTACCCCTGGCGTTGGCTAGGAGGTATCAGTGAGGTCACATTGGTCAGCAAGTGGGAGTTGGAAGGAGCGCACATGGGACAACGAATTAAAAAATTTCACATTTGTCTACAATACAACATGTGCATATTATATTGAATGGTAGTTTAAATATTGTTCTTGTGCCTTCAGTAATGTACTTCTACTAGGTTACATTTTATGTTTAATAAATTTAACACTATCTAGAGATTTCATTTTTAACTTTTCGCAAATTGTTTTGATTAGCCCAGGGTTTTATGATCAGAGAACTTAAAGTTATACTAGCCTTATGCTCATTGTATTTGAATTGATTTTCCATGGAAAACCCAAACTCTGATTGCAATGACTTCTATGCGTTTGTTTTTATTGATTTATTATGAAGAACAATTGTGTTTTTATCTTTTGCCCCTTTTCCTTAAGTTATTAGTCTGTGCCTGAGTAGTCGGCCAAGAGCCTAATCGACTGTCTGCACTCCAATGTTTAAGACTGATATTTAAATTCCCTTCTTTCCTGTGCATGGATAATAAGTGAAGGAAAAATGTTCACCCATGTATCTATCCCTTACTTATCTCTGTGTTTTTCTCTTATGATAAATCTCTATTCCCTGTACCTTCTTTTTGAATGAGTATCTCTGCATTTTTTATTGATTCATTCTTGAATGATTAATCTTTGTGTTTCTGTGAATGAGTACCACCATGTTTTTATTGGTAAAATCTCTAATCTTTGCATTTTACCAATGTCTAAACTCTATGTTTTACGAATGCCTAATCTCCGCATTTTACCAGTGTCCAATCTTTCCATTATATTACTTACCACTGTGAATTTTTAGTGTGCAGTTTTCTTTTTAGATAGATAATTACTTGGCATATTACCCAACCTTCACACCACGATTTTCTTGTAAAATTACCCAACATCCACGCCACGATTTTCTTGGCACATTGCATAGAATCTACATAACGATTTTCTGGGCGAATTACCCCGTATTTACCCAGGGATGTCAATATATTTATCAATAAGTTTTAGCAATAGATGTATCAATGAACTTCCTACTGGATAGTGACTTGATCATTGAAAGCAATATATATTACACAATGATATCATACTGCACATCGATATCATATTACCCATGCGATATCATATTAAACAACGATATCGTAATGCACAATGATATCCTATTTAACTCAGTGACATATATGAATATACAACAATATCATATTTAAACTCCATGATTTTCCCTTAAATATAATTGTTAGACAACGATATGTTTAGACAGAGATATCATGTGTTAATAGACAATGATTTCCATCAATACGATTTATATTATAAATGCAATTTTGTTTACAACTATTACCAATGTGATTTCTATTATCAATGCAATTTTGTTTACAACTATTATCAATGTGATTTCTATTATCATATATTTAGACATCAATATCAAATCATATATTTAGACTATGAAATCATATCATATATTTACACAACGATATCATATATTTAGACAATGATATCATATCATATATTTGGACAGCGATATCATTCATTTATTAGACAACACTATCATGTATTAATAGTTAGCGATATCATACTTTTATAGACAACATGCCATATGTTTAATAGACAACCTCATAATGTATTCAGCAGGTAGCGAAGTTATTTGTGTTCTAGAAAAGATAGGCATATTACTAGGATTAAGTGACTTGTGCACTGAAAAAGGAAACCCTTCTACAACCATCATGTTTGGATTCTAGTTTCAATGTTTCAAAATTTAGGTTATATGAAATAATATTTCTTTATAAAAGGTGAACAAACTTCACATAAACTTTTCTTCATAATTGCACTTTAATCAAATATTTTAACATACACTTAATTACATTAACTAAAATGTATAAATAGGTACATTAACTAACATATCCTTTAAAGTGAAATGAACTTGAAGAAAATAAAGTAGATTGTTATACAAAGAAAATAATATTTTTTATTAATATTAATTGATATAAAAGTTTTAAAATTTTATTTGATTTTTATTAAAAAATAATAGGATTATCATTTGTTAGACAAAGATATAAATGTTTAATTAATAGAATTTGTTATATATAATGGTTTATTGGCGTAATAGTTTATTAGCTTGCGCAAGATTAATGGTCGAGGGATTAGTAGTTCTAGTAGCTAAAACGTTTAATAATTTAAGAATTAATTGGTTACTTTGCGCCTTGTTCCTTAAATCGAATCGTAAATGGTGGTTGGTCATAGTGGTTTTACCACACATGTTTTCCTTGTAGGAACCATAAATACTTTGGTTAGCTATGCAATTTAGTTTTGAGTGTTGTCACATTGCATCTTGTCGACTTGTTTCTTAGGTGCTTGGGTATAATCTTCGTGTATTTATTGATAGATGATTCAGTCTCCTAACGTGATGGATTTAGATTGGGTTAAAGGTCTAGACATGTTATGTTGTGACATGGTTATTGTCACGCCTAACGCCTTGTGACAACATGATTCCTGATGAGGGGATCATTGCATGCCCTGATGGATAGATGCGAATGACAACCTGGTCGGAGACTTATTCTTCCCAATGTGGACGTTTGTTCACTGTAATTGATGTTGGTACTTGGTTCTGTAATGCCTTAATGCAATTGGTTTTGTGCGCCGTAGAGGTTTCTAGTTATAGTTCATCGAGCCGATGTGTCGGGTTGTTGATGTGTCCTTTAGCTTGTAGGTGTTTTCTTGATTGTGTCGAGCGGGTAGCCATTTTTATCTGTCTCTTGATTATCGCATGTTCATCCAGTTGCATGATGTACTAGTATGTTGTGTCATTATTGTCTATTTCCTGAATGTGTAAGTTGTGTTCGTCATCAAGTTGTGTTGATCAATTGTTGTCGTTGATTTCCTTCCTGCTTAAAAAAAAGAATTGCACTGCTTTGCGTCGGATGTAGTCATAACGATTGGGGTCATTACATCGTGTATTATATTTATATACCTTAAATCCTAGTTATTTGTTAATTGTGATAACACTGTCTCTGTCTACTTATTTAATTTGTTGTACACTTTTTTTTATGTATCACTTTGTATCTAGTAAATTCATTATGTTATGCTTGATTTGGAAAATATTGTAGAGATATTCCATTAGTCATCTCAAAGTTGTATTTAAGCCCATTAGTTTCTTGTTACCTTTACCATAATTATTGGGTTGACCCAAGTTATCAGCTATTATATCAAATTGGACTTTAGTCATATAATCCAAAACATTAATTCAAACAGGGCGACCGATGAGGCCGGCCTCACTATGTATGACAACCCTCCTAACCTGTGGGTATAGAATATTTTGGTCTCATTTACTTGCTCAAATGCTATGAAAAGAATTTATACTCTGTAATGTTTGTATTGGGAATTACATAACCCAATGTTCCGATCTTTGGTTTGGTTCTAGTCAACTTCATTATGGATAGTGGATTTGCATAAATTAATTAGAAAATGTATTCGGGTTCCTTTTCCTAAGCTCACAAGGAAGAAATCAGAGTGTTAATACTTCTTTAGTATGATGTCCCTAACATGTTTTCATAATCGAACTTTATACATTGCCCAATGTCTGTGATTGTAATAAGAATTATGACACTGATAAACATGTAATATTTGAAAGGAAAGACAATAATAAAGAATTTCAATGAATACTATATTTATAAATTTCAATTTCATTTTGCAAATAATTTGATGAAATTATCAATGTTTACTTATGCTTATCAAAATTGCCACTAAAGGAAACATATACATATTTACCACATTGTTGTTTAAACATGTTCTGAACGTCTATGTTGTCTTTCACATTCTAGTATTATTGTATCCATCGTATTACTCAGTCATAGATATGTTAATTCATGTCTTATTTCCACACCAATTCTATTATAACAAAATTGGTAACATTCAGTAACATATGCATATCAAACATATAATTAAACATAAATGTAATGATAGAGAAAAAAATAAAAATTATATATATATATATATATATGGAACCCGGGAAAATAGGAGGAACAACAAAGTTCCACCCAACCATAAAGTGGATCATCCAAGACACTTGACCTAGTCACCCCTGATCGTCACCATGAATCCATAAGGGTGAACTAAGCCTCCTTGTCCAACAATGCCTTTCATACTTCTCTAGTTGCCTAACACTTTTGTGCTCACACAACAATCATTGAATATCCTTTGTTTTCCTGAGAAACTTTTTCAAAAAGATTTCATTCTTCCTTCCACATGCTAAGAAGCATCCTACCTCCTCAAAAAAGTGTTTATATTCTTTTCCTAGGTCTTCCTTTCTTTCCAAGCTCTTTTCCCTCCTTTGTAAATTTGCAGCCTTGAAAATCTCTGATTTTTAGGGTGTGTCAATCATCAGAACTGACTTTTTACACTTGTCCCATTTTTCCCAAGGTCAGCTCTAACTTGTTCCCCACTCATGGATTCATAATCATCTCTTTTCAACTTGGTTGTTCCTTCTATTCCCTTCATTTAATTAAAAAAAATATTGTCTCTTACATCTTTCCAATAACTAACGACACTTGGCAAGTCAATGTCTTGCACAATAATTAAATTAGCAAAAGTCAAACTTACCATATAATTCTACATTCAAATTTCCAATTAAAGAAATTTATTAACATGCCAAATATTTTATTTAAAGTGTATTACAGAGCAGAAGGTTGCAACCACATCCATGGCCTCCATGGTAGGTCTCTCCATGCAACAAAAGAAAGTGGATAAGGTCATGGAAGAATACAAAGACATATTCTCCTCACCCATTGAGGCAACTCTGCACTATTAGGTCAAGCACTCAATCGATATGACCACCGACACATCGCTACCCAATGGGCCATTCTATCACTACTCTCTATCATAAAATGAGGAAATCAAGCGCCAGGTCCAAGAGATGCTCGAAAAGGGGCACATCTGACCAATCTCATCACCTTGTGGAAGCCCAATAATTCTTGTTCATAAGAAAGACAAGACTTGGCAACTCTGCATTGATTACCAGGCCGTAAATAAAATCACAGTCGAGAACTGATACCCAATTCATCAAATTGATGATCTCCTTGACCAACTCAAGAGGGAAAAATACTTCAGTAAGATTGATTTGAATTCTCGCTACCAGTAGGTCGCAATAGAGCATACTGATGTATAAAAGACTATATTTATGTCCAAATAAGGTCTTTTTGAATGGTTGGTCATGCCATTTGGCTTGACGAATGCCCCAACAAATTTCATGAGGATGATGGACGATATCTTACAGCCTTTCATGAATTATTTTTTGGTGGTGTATTTGGATGACATCCTTATATTTAGCAAGAGTTGGGCAGAACATTTGCAACATATTCAATAGGTTCTGCACAATCTGTGGTAACACAAACTATATACAAATTTGGAAAAATGTTTCTTTGGCATGAACAAGGTCCATTACCTAGGCTACATTGTTGATGAGCATGTGGTCCATGTCAATCCAACCAAGATATAGGTCATTCATGATTGGAAATCCCCAACTACACTCACTGAGCTTCAAGGCTTCTTAGGCCTTGCCAATTTCTATCATAAGTTCATGTTGGGATTCTCCAATATTGCATGGGCCCTTATCCAAGTGACCAGGGGTGGTGGCAAGGTAAATTTTGTGTGAGGTTAGTCGCAAAAAAAGAGTTCGATGATTTGAAGAAACACTTGTGCTCAGCCCCAATGCTCTCGTTACCTGACCTACAACAACCTTTTGAGATTGAGACAAATTCTTGAGACTATGTTGTGGGAACAATTCTCACTAAGGACGGACATCATGTGGCCTATAATAGTGAGACACTATCAAATATCGTCCGTAAGTACCCCACTTACGACAAATAAATGTATTCCATTGTACAATCCTATCGCTAGTGGAGGCATTACATTCTCGGGAAAGAGACAATCATCCAAACTGATCATAAGCCTTTGTAGTTCATGCAGACACAAGGAAAATTAAAGAATGACCACCATCAGAAGTGGTCCACATACTTGCAATAGTTCCATCTCAACATCAAGTATAAGAAATGGAGCACCAAATGCATCATTGACTGCCTCGGTCGACCTTCAATTGCATCACTAACCATGGTGCTACACTCCTACAGACATGAAACCTTTAGATGGCCCTAACTCTACGAGGGAGATTTTGACTTCGCCACTACCTACCATATGTTGGGCACAAACAGATATATCAATGATTTCCATCTTTAGGGTTTGTTGTTGTGCCATATGGGCCATGTTTGTTTCCCATCAAGTGAGGGAGAAAATCTTATTTGGGAAGATCACTATAGTCTGGTGGTAGGACACTTCGACATAGAAAAGACAGTGTCAATGCTGCAGCAACAATTCTATTGGTCGAAACTTCAACATGATGTCAACAAGTATATCGGGTCCTGCATGGCCTGTGTCATTACTAAATCGGTCATTAAGAAACAAGGAATATACACTCCTTTGCCTACTCCCAATATGCCCAGGGAATCCATGTCAATGGACTACATACTGGGCCTTCCTTCAACCAAGAAGGGAAATGGATGTGTTTTTGTGGGTGTTGATCGATTTTCCAAGATGGTGATTTTGGACACCTGCAAGAAAAACATCATAATGGAGGCCACTACCAAGCTCTTCTTCGAACGAATGTGGGAACATTTTGGGATGCCACAAACCATCGTCTCAGATCAAGACAACCATTTCCTCAACACATTCTAGTTGATCCTCTAGTCACAGATGGACACCAAGCTCACCAAATACACTACCTTCAACCCCCAACAGGATGGCCAAACTGAGGTCGTCAAGAGGATGATCGTGCATATCCTACGCATGACTAAGTAAGACAAGTAAGGGAGTGTAGTAATGATGTATGGCCCATGCAAGGATGACGAAGATGAGTTCCACAAGATGGGCTTGACTTTTTCTTTGGGATAGTTGTGCTCTTGTTACGTTTTGAGTCGGAGTCAGGTTCTTATTAGGTTTTGAGGTTGAGTCACGGTTGAAGTTTGACGAACAAAATGTTTGTCATGACCATTTTTCTTAAGTCAGATTGAAATTTTTATATTTCTATCATGCTAAACTATTGATTAACTATTAATTTGTAAAAACATATTTTTTATTATTAACATAATTTTCAAAATATCATTAATTTAATTTAAAAATAAATAATTTATAATGTAATAAAATATATAATATCACATTGTTATTGGAAAGTGGTGTAGTGCCAATAAGTAAGAGTACCACGTCATCCCAAATATTTCAAGTGTGAACTATGGAGTATTTAAAAAACTCTTCATCCTTCTATTAAAAGGTAGAACACTAATTTCTCAGTGTAGGTAATGGCAATATCTAGGTTTTCTCCCCACAATAAATAAGTAAGTATAATATAGATATGATTATAATCTTATGGTGTTAGGAGGCTAAACAACGTGGCCCAACTTAAGTAATGCAATGTGAAATAAAACACCCATTCATTCTCTTTTTAGGATAGCAACCTAAACAATGCGATGCTAAATGAAACATCTATTCCTTCAAAGTTATTTTGAATTGCAAAATTGGTATAGTGATCTAATTATTTATTTAGTGAGAATTTGATCAATGAAAAATTTTGTTGAAATTTGAAATAACATATTAAGATTATACTTGAAAAAGTATATTAAGATTGATATTAGAAGACCAATTCATTTATGTTTTCCTTGTAGCTCCTTTGAGATATAAAAACATAAAGATAAAATTTAAGTTCAATGGTGATTCAACATGGAGATTGTAATGTTAAAACTTAAATACGTATTTTTATTTGTTTTGTTTTTTTATATATATATTTTTAATAATTTCATAATCTATAAAGTTACGTATTTTGTAAAAGTTTTTGAAATTGTATAAAATTATGTGTAAATATAAATAATTTCGGGATTTTTTCAATAACAATCAACTATCTTAATTTAAAATATAAAAAAAATGAAAATGAAAATGAAATTTATTAAAATTGAAATTGAAATTAAAAATCTTGATAGAGTTTAATTATCTCCCAAATCTGAGTTTCTCTTTTACTTTCTTTTTCAATAAAGCTTTTGAATATTGGATATTTTCTTATATGATGTTCTTCAAGATTTAGAAGATATTCTATCCATCCTTCGTATATGTTCATACTTCTATGTTCATACTTGGTCTATGTCAATAGTTTTAAGCACATCAAATTCATATTATTTTTTTACATAATAAATTTAGATTTTATGTTTGTATGGTTGAATTTTATATGGAGTTTGAAATGTTTTAAAAAGTTATTTTTGAAATGTTGCTTAGTGTTAAGTGAGTAGGTTGATTTAAGTTTGAATGCCAATTGTTTTCGACACAACAAGTTCATATCTCTTCTTTTACACACAACAAATTTAAATTTTATGTTTGTATGGTTGAATTTTATATGAAGTTTGAAATGTTTAAAGAAGTTATTTTTGAAATTTTGCTAGACATGGACTTAACACATAACATTTAAAAAAAGCATTAATAAAAAAAAAATATTTCAATGTCACCTATAAATAAAGTATTTCAATATCTATATCAACTCTATATATAGAGAAAGCAATAGAGTAATTGAAAGTAAACACTTCATTAATAGGTTCTTTACTTCCCAATGCACAATTCGTTTAATGCTATAAGAAGAAAATTATTTCAATGTGTACCATAAATAAAATATTTCTATGTTTACTTATTTTAACATCCACTTTAGGTAAAATAATTTTCTATCAATATTGACTTTTAAGTAAAATAATTTCATATCAATTTTGTAAATGGAAGTAAAAAAATTCTTACGAAAGAGATGTGTCATTGAATGGTGGGTTGAGTATGAGGGAGATGTGCGATTCCTTCAATGCTCAACATGAAGTTCACACATGAAATATATATATATATA
>CBVK0100352767.1:0-20567 GCA_900067695.1 Picea abies
TTGTAGCCATAGAGGTTTCAAGCATTTTCATTGGTTGATTTGTCAAAACGTCCACCTCTTTGACTAGCTAACCCTAACCCTGAAAGAACAACAATATAGGTGACGCAATACCTGTTAAAACCCTTGGTTGGCCCTAGAAAATTTTGACATTGTCACCTGATTTGATAGACTTTGAGTTATTGATCACATCCATAAGCTTGTTTGATGAAACGTTCCTCTCATTGTCTCTCAAACTAACTTGATTTAGGGCTGACGTCACTTCTGTAGCAGCAACAAATATTGATGACGTCAAGCCTCTTTTAGCCATTATTTAAGTGTAAAACTTTGTGATTTGGTTAGGCATTGAAGTATAAATTATTTTCTTTGGCTTATTGTGCAAAATTTTCACTTTTTGCCTTCCAAAAAACTAGCATAAATAGGGATGACGTCACTCCAATTCTGCAATTGTGATGCAGCAACAATATTTATTTATGAGCAGATTTGATATATATATTGCATTATGATAATACAAAGACTTGATTTTACACATTGAATGCCATTATCTCTTGTGTATTTATTGAATAAGTGATATTAATATAAGATTTTATTGCAATCATTGACTTCGTCAATAATTACACTCATTATTGCTCATACATGTTAAAGATAGTCATTAATACTTTGAAGTGCTAACCACTGCAGCACATTTTCTATCTTTATTTGTCTTGTCTCACAAACAGGTGCCATTCAGTGGAAGATTTTCTCCTTAACTATCTCTATTGGCAGTAATCTATGGAGGCAATCCTATCCATGGTCATTGAAGTCTTAAGACTTGATCCTTCTCCTCCAGAACCCCAGATTACTAGGGACGTCTCCCTTGGGATTAGCCACCCTAAATAGAAAGAGCTCCCCATCGAGGTGACAGTGGGTGGGGAAACTCATGTTACGCCAGTTTGAAGCCTTGACTCAATCTACTTAAACCTTTCTTACAAACTGTGTGATAACAGTTCCAAGTAGTGCCACCTAGAGGAATTGCATAAAACACACTGAAGAACATTGTTTATCAGTTTCATATATTTATTCAATATAGGTACAAAGTTATGATTATTTCAAGTTGGGGTTGTTGACTAATCCAAAACTAGTCATGGTTGAGACAAGCAGTTGATGAGTTAGCACTTACATGAGCTGTATAGTTGATGATGTTGGTACATACTAATGAGTCATTGTTTATGAGTAGTTGACACATGATTGGTATATACTTGGTACATGGTTGGATGCACTTTTTTATGGTACAGGTTGATTACAGGTTGTTTGGCACAGGTTGGTGCATGGTTGATGCACTTGTTTATGTTGACAGATTGATATATGTTGAGGATTATTGACTCATCTCAGTTAGTGATGCGAATGTAAGCTAAGGATTGCATATAGAGATGGTTCTCTTGTAGAGTTGTACTCTATTCAGTTGTTTCTGAAAAACCCCCGGATTGAAGTCCATAATAAAAAGAAAAATTGTACATACATCTTGTGTTCTTTGTGTTCCTTGTGGAGATGATTTGTTGATGATATGTTTCTGATATATGTTGTTGATATGTAGTCACATATAACTAATTATAAATGACAACAATGAGTAACGAGAAAATGTTGATTGTTAACTAAGGAGATTTTGTGTAAGAGGGAAGTTTTGGGAAAAATATCCCCACACTCATTCAGCCCCCCCTCTAAGTGTGGTAGGTGTGTCCAACACATGCACAGGTCCAAATACATCATTGTTTATCAATTCTGAGATCCCCTTTTCTCTTTTAGCACCAGATGGGAATCTTACTCGATTTTGTTTACCATATATGAAACGTTCACATAAATCAAAAACCAGAGTGCAATTAGACATAACTTCAACCATGCATTTACCATGTAGTGTTTGAAGGCCCTTTTCTCCAATATGCCTCAGTCTTTGATGCTGCAACATGGTCTTCTTTTCTGGGACATTATTGATATTGTCTCCTTTCTTTTTTTTATCAAGGACAACAGAACTGTTACACCCATTAGTATAAGTTCTTCCCAACAACTTTTACAGAGTTCCACATCGAACTCCCCTCATCAACACCGTTGCTCCTTGTACCATCTTGCAAGTGTTCTTTCCAAATATAGTATTCACTCTTGCATCATCCAACTTGCTTACATATATTAGGATCCTGGCTAGTTTTGGAATTTGAAGAACCCCAGGGAGAGTTCTAATCCTTCCATCGTTTAGCAACAACTTAACCCTTCCACATCCCATGATTTTTGTTGTCGAGTCATATCCTATGAATACATCACCACCATCATATTTTTCATATTCAGAGAACTAGTCCCTGTGAGGAGTCCTATGGCATGATGCACCTTATTCTATCAACCATACATCATGGTCTACATGTGTACCTATATATGCCAGGAAAACATCACCTCCTTCTTCAGTGGAGGTTTTGTCCTCTGTGGAAGAGGTACTATCAGACCCCTTTGGTTTTAGAACCTTCTTAGACTTGCAATATTTCTTATAATGCTCTGTTTTACCACACTTCCAGCATTTCCTCAAAGATTTTCCTGGAGACTTAGATCTACCTGTAGATTTAGATCTCCCCCCCGAAGGCTTACCAGGATTCTTGTCTTGGGTACGACCTCTTACAAATAAAGCATCTGTGCTATGACTATTCATTCTTTTCCGCCTCATCTCTTCAGATAACAAGGATGCAACTACATCCTCATACTTCAATGTAGATTGAGTGGTGCTACCTATTGCTACAACCAAATTATCCCAAGAGTCTGGAAAAGAACATAATAAAGTAATACACTTATCTTCTTCTGCAATCGTAATATTAATAGAGACAAGTTGACTTACCAGAGTACTAAAGGAATTTAGATGTTCTGTCACAGAATATCCATCTTCCATCCTAAGATGATACAACTTCTTTCAAAGAAACAAATTGTTTACCAGGGAATTTGATTGATACAAATTCCCCAACTTATCCCATGTTCCTTGGCTGTAGATTCTCCTGAGACATTCAACAACATCGAATCTGCTAGGCAGAATCGAATAGTACTCCTTGTTCTTCTGTCCAACTTCTCCCAATCTTCCTTCGACATACCAGTAGGTGGTGTACTAGTGGTTTGTGTGCTAGTATGTTGTGTACCAGTAGCTTGTGTGCTAGTAGATGGTGTACCAGTAGGCTATGTACCAGGATCCACAGTGATCCATTGTTCTTTGTCTACAAGAAGGTCCTCCTATTGAGCTTCCATAGCGCAAAGTTTTTACCATTGAACTTCTCTATCTCGATTCTAGAAGACCTCTCCATTCCTCTTTCTGTACTCAAATCACCACTGCAAAAGCTCCCACTAAACCTAGGTTTATCAAAAACCCAAGATAAACTTGATCTATCAAGACTGAGCCAAACCTCAACAACAAAGGCATCCCTATGAAGCCAAAAACGAGCTTTGATACCACATGTAAGTTTTAAACCTGTGAAGTAAAGAAATGCATATAGATTCTTAAGCAAAACAAAATTTAATCAATGGCTCATACGCATAGTACACAAAGATTTATACTGAAAACCCTCAACTGGGGAAAACCTTTCTTATATTCATTATATCAAATTTCACCATTCATCATACAATATATACAATGTTTTTAGGTATTTCGAAGATACCAAAACCCTAATCCCTTAATCTGGGATTAATTTAGAAAACTGCTAAAAATAGAAAAATCGTCAGATGCAGTTGTCGAATTTGACGCGCCCACACATACACATGCAAAGAATATAACACATACCCAACAATTGGTTTATTAAAAAATAGATCAAAGTTTCTATAAAACATGAAGAAAAATAAACTACTAATCACTTGTGTATAATTGAAAGATATTTCCTCCTAGTAATCAGCAGCAGCATCTCCAATTTCCTAAAAAAAAGAAAAACAATTTTAATAAATTAGAAAAACAATTAATCATAACTAATTATTAATTTTTATGAGAAAAGAGACTTGGCTACAGAATCGAAGATAATGTAGCCAGTCTTAATTTTAGTAAATCAAATCAAACTTCAAATCGATTTATTTTGAATTAGATAACAGGAATCAAATGGAAGGATAGTAAAATTATTTTACCATTAACAGTTAACTAAAGAGGGGTCGAAAAGTTTAGAATTTATTACTGCCTTGACACAAGTCACATTCTTGATAACTATGTTTCTAGATTTCTTGATGCGTTTAGGCTTCCTTTCTGCATGCACCTTGAGATCAAAATTTGCTTGCCTCAAGAAATCATTCTGAGCAGTAGGAGTTTTGATTCGGGCTTGTAGGATAGGAATGTCAGTGTAATAATGATCAACCCAAAAGTAACAATCATCACAATGGACAGGGGAGGTGCCGAGTCAATGAAGGACATAGTCGACCACGTGTGCATTAGTCTTATATATTGTTTTCTTCAGATCATGCCTAATACCAGAGAACACTTCTTTTCCTTAAAGGCATGGTGGAAAATTTGTCACGAAGTCATAAGGTTCAGTGGGACTGGTAACTTCCCTCTTGGAACCCTACAGTTATGGATCTTCCCGAACTAAAAAATCTCTATCTCTAGATTCGAGCCCTCATCGATCTCGATCAGATCGATCAAGCTCAGATGAGGATAATTTATTTTCCTTAGTTGCCTCAGGATTAAGTGACCGATCTTCTTACCTTTGAAATTTGACTCTTTGCACTGTCAATTCCTTTCTCTACAATGTTTCTTAACATCAGTATTAACACCAACATCATTCACATGCACCAGAGGGTCATTTTCCTTTAATTCTTCAGTCTCTTGGTCGGGAAAAATTGCAGGTGGGGACTTACACAGCGTCCCTTTGTCTAGAGGGTTTTTGTCGATGAATTTTGGTTCACTAATTGAAATATCGACCTAATATTTAACCACTACTTTGTCTAAGCTAGGGTTTTATGTTAAACGAGAGTTTACTATAATATCGGCCTGATCGAAACCATTTCTTATTAAAAATACTTCCCAACTGTCTCCTATGGTTGATAAATGATGCATCAACAATATCTTAACCAATCCATGATGGAACAAGCTTGAATCAACACCCTGTCTTTTATATCTTTTAGACATCTTATAGATACTTTGCAACAAGTAAAATGGCATATCTAAATCGAAACCAATGAAATGCATGAGTAAATGGATATGGTAGAGGAAGACCAATCCGTATCGACCTTCGCATGTCATGAATTGTTTGAGAATTAACAACAAACTATGCCATCTGGGTTTTACCAGGGAGATAGAAATACCTTTTACAAAACAGTTGATATTTCAGGATGTCATAAACAGAATTCACAGGACCCCTTCAATTCGGGCATTTTTGAACCATTTTTCACCCTTTGATGGAAGACTTACTGCTTTGCTCACAAACTCCTCGGTCAATTCTAGCCGTGTGTCCCCAATTTTATCTCTGCAACCATTGAAGGTTTGCACAAAATATTTTTCCACTTGAAGATTATAACCCTCAAATGTCTTAAGGAAAACATCCCAGTCGTGGGTTTTTAGGTCCTCAATCGCATTTTCATGAGAAAGTAAAACCTGGCATCCATTCGGCTCCAAGAGAACGACAGGCACCATGACAAATGTAACCAGAATGCAACAGGGGTTACTCTAGATAGTTTTAGGTTCGAATTGTGTGAGCAGTAGAAATAATTCTGAATGGAAAATGGAGACATAAAAATAACATAGCCTGTGTGTTATCATAACTCAAATAGTGGGAGTAATTATTTGATTGTAATCCTTACCATCCCTTGTAATGAGAGCCAAATATACAGAGTACTAAAACCCTATGAATGCAATGAAAGGCTCATTAATATGTTAAGCCACCAAGGTGCGGTGAGGACGCAAGTACTACAGGTGTGTATTCATTTGTATGGATGTTGGTACGACCATTGAATTCATGACAGGACTATAAAAATATCAATGGATCTTCACAAATCGAAAACTATCAAACCATTGAAACAATAATCGTATTAACACAAAAAAAGGTCTAACAACCATTTTATAAGATTTGTATTTCATTTTCATATGAATGGTTTGTCGAACGATATACCTAAGGTAGAAAATTATTAAAACAACAAGCCAAGTTTTATGTTTAATTCATGCTTGCAGTCATGAATTAAAGATAAAACAATCGAAAATCAAAATAGTAAAAATTAATGAAGTAGGTTTTAACCCAATCAGTCATAATAAACTCATAAAAGTGTTTATAGATGGGTTGATGGAAGCTATGTAAAAATGAGTATTCTTTCAATCATGTACAATATCAAAAATCACGTGTTGTTGCCAACAATGGTGATGTACTGGGTGAAGCAGTTATCTCTGCATCACTAGAAAATTCATGTCAGGATAAATCAGAAAGGATAAAAATAAAAAATAAAAACAGTTGACAGCAAGTCAAGCATTCTGATCAAAACTAAGAAAACAACATAGTCTAGCATCAGATGTATTTTTGTAAAAAATGGAATTTGGTATCAGGTTTTTATTATAATTGAAACGTCATTTAGGCAACCGACTCGGATATTGTTGACAGGGCCACTGCTGCCAACAAGCATCCATAGCCTCGACAAGGATGTCATTTAACCCACTCTAATACCTCTATCCTATCCAAAAGTCACTCATTCAAGATAAAGAACATCTTTTACTTTTGATTAATTCCAAAAAGACATACTTGATAATTTTCTTAAACCCGACATTGCTTCACTACCAGCAAGCCTATTTAGTACCCGGCGAAGTTGCCTTGGCATCATGCATGCATTTACCTACTGCTAGCAGATCCATTTAGTGTCTCCATGGGTTTATATACACTTCCCACACCTTGCAGTGCTTTCAACCCTCTAGAATTTGTTTACATTTTCACAGAAGCTTTATGATATTCAAGAGGACGGGGTGATGCTGAAAAGTCTCAGATTTCAAAAACAAAACTTGATCTTTATAACTTATTTCTCATTTGATGACCCTCATCATGATCTGAACACTTAGATTTCTGTTAAGAAACCATCTCAAGGATAGGAAGGTATAATTGAGTTGTTTTTCTTAAAAATAGGGACAATGTTAAGAGTTTTATTAATGATAATCGTGTCTCCTCATAATCTTAAAGAGAAACCAGGAACATTGTTTTGAACATAAATTTTCTTATGCTGATCTGAGTCTTTAGCATTTACAACACTGGTGCTTGAAAAATTCATCAACTGTTGATCTAGGATAAAAAATTATGATTTCCCTTCCACAAACAAAATGGTGACTCAGACATAATTTTTCAGAAAAAAATAAAAAACAAGAAAAATGAAAAGAACCGAAATAAAAAAGAAAAAATAAAATAAAACAAAAAAAATATGTACAAAGGGGTGGATCTGGAATCATCAGGTGAAATACCTTTTGAGAGCCTGTCCATTCACTGGGAAAGTGTTTGGTTGTCCCTCCAAATTTTGCAGATGGAAAGAGCTGGGACCTAATTTTTCAAAAATTACGAATGGTCCCAACCACAGATTCAGGAACTTGGTATGTTCCCCCTTTCCCTCGTGAGCTTTGTCCCATTTAAGAACCAAGTCTCCGACATCAAAATTGCTATCAGAAGAAGAATTTGAATAGAACCATATTTTTACAATCTGTTGATGCTGATCTAGTTTCTTCTTTGCTTTTGCTCTTACTTCCTCCAATTTTAACAAGGCATTAATTCGATTTTCTAGGGGAGGGCACTCTTCTTCTTGAAGTTTCGGCGATAATTGTAGAGAAGGAAGTAAAACATGAGGAATGATTGCTTCTCTTCTGTAGACGAGGAATAAAGGGGAATTACCAAAAGAGGCTTTTGGGGTCACCCTATCAGCACAAAGTGCATTATACAATGCATTGTGCTAGTTCTTGTGATTTTCTAAAACTGTCCTTTTAATGATCTTGATTAAATTTTTGTTTGTTGATTTTGCTAGGCCATTTCCCTGAGGATAGTAGCTTTCAGAATACTTCAGTTTGATCTCTTTTTCCAGAGTAAATATATTCATATCAAGGGATGAAAAGTAAGAGGTGTTATCAAAAACCAGATATTCGAGGATATCGAATCGAGTAATGATATGCAAGTTAAGGAAAAATACTACCTAATTTGTGTTTACCACTTTCAAAGGTGCAGCTTCGGACCATCTGGTAAAATAATTCGTTGTTGTAATTATATACTTGTGTTGCTGTGATGAATAAGGATTAATTGGTCCTATGATGTCAAGACCCCATTGCTGAAATGGGGAATCTACAATAACAAGCTGCAAAGGGAATGCTGCCTTTTTCACCCATCCTACAACCTTTTAGTAGATTATGCATTTATGACACAATGTATGGGCATCTTTAAACAAAGGGGGGCAATAATATATAGCTCTTAACACTTTGTGATTGGTGGTATCTCCACCGAAGTCACCATCGACTTCACCTGCATGAAGTTCAGATAGTACTTTCCCCGACTCTTCCTTTTCTAAACAATGCATAAGAACACCATCAAAATTCTTTCAAAATAATACATCATTTATTAAATGGAAAGATGCAGATTTAAGCCTAAGTGATCTTCTATTTTTAGGATCAATATTACGAGGAGTAGATCTGTGTGTCAAATAAAATTTAATGTTCTCATACCAAGAATTGGTAGTAACTTGTGCACAGCTGATTTGTTTTTCATTATGCTGATTTTCAGTTAAGGTGTTGATCTAACTTTCCTGTTCTTTAACTGAATCAACCACTAGTTTACATAGTCCTTGACCTCTAAAAATCTATGAAGGGGTTATTTCGAGGTCATATTCCTATAATAACGTCATCCAATTTTACCTTTTCTCACCCAGTTCTTTTTGTACTAACAGATTTCTTACAGCTGGGTAAGGAAGAATAACCTTGGTTCTGGATTTCAGCAGGTATGACTGGAAGTGTTTCACTTTTTTAAAAATAGCATACGCATGTTGATCGACTACTGGGTAATTAATATCATGAAGGCAATGGGTATCTCATTACTTTCAACATTTTTCTGTGTTAATACAACTACATAAGATCAATCAAAAGAAAAGGTGTAAAGAGTAAAATCCTGAGAAAAATCAAGACTCATCAAGGAAGGAGCTTCTACTATTGATTTTCTAATGGAGTCAAAAGATTGAATTTCTTGTGGGCCCCAACAATATAGAACATCCTTTTTAATTAAATTTTGTAATGGTCTTACCATTTCCTAGAAACTTGGGACAAATCTTCTAATGAAATTAATCTTGCCCAAAAAGGACTGCATGGATTTTTTGGAAGAGGGAGGGGAGAGTTTAGCAATAGTTTGGGTTCTTTCAGGGTCAATAATCATTTCGTCCTTTGAAACTATAAACCCAAGAAGCTTACCTTGCTCTACTACAAAGACATGTTTCTTACGGTTAAAAGATATACCAAATTCACGGCATCGTTCGAGGACAACCCTGAGGTGAGACAAGTGATATTTCTTGTTTTTAGAGAAGACGGTGACATCATCAAGATAGACCATGACTGATTGGTTTATGAGGCCATGGAAAGCAATATCCATTTCTCTCTGGAAAGTTTCACCAATGCTTATCAATCCAAAAGGCATTTTCATGTAGGCATAAGTTCCCCATGGGGTGCAAAAGGTGGTTTTCAGCTGATCCGAGGGAGACATGAGGACTTGGTTGTAACCCAAAAATGCATCTAGCAAAGATAGTCTTTCAGAACCAGACACTTGTTGTAAAATTTGTTCCATTGGAGGAACATGGTAGTTGTCGTTATCAGATGCTCGGTTGAGGTTCCGAAAATCGACACAGAGTCAAATTTCACCATTTTTCTTCCTTACAAGGACTAGATTAGACACTCATTCTGTGTGCCTTACCGAGAAAATTATCTTTGCAATTAGTAATTTATTCAGTTCTTTTTTAACAGTGGGTTCCAATTTAGGATGCATATTCCTCAATTTGTGTTGAAAAGGTTGAGTCTGTGGTTTCATAGGGATAACATGTTGTATGATGTTAGGATCAAATGTTTTCAACTCATCATATGTCCAAGAAAAACCATATTTAAATTCTTTAAGTAATTTATAAAAGCAGACCGTTCTTTCTTAGAACATCTTGTTCCCAGATTAATATTTTGAGGATTGTCCTTTGTTCCCAAATTAACCATCTCATAAATCAAAGAAGAACAGTTCGTTTTACAATTAACTGTCCCTATAAATTTATCATGCAAGCCATAAAACTTCTCTAGTCTTACAACAGATCTGGGGATAGAGTTTACCAGATCAGATGTTGATTCAGGAGATCTAGGATGTAATGTTACCATGAAGTTTCAGAGGTTCTCATCGTGAGTGCCTTCATCAATGACTAAACCTTGGAAGGTGTCTTCCATATGCAGGAAGTTGATGATCTATTGGTCATCATCGAACACTCTCCTATTTGTGATGTTATCCAGGATAGACAGCCTGAACAACAATTCAATTGAAAATGTATTAGGAGAAATACCTTCAATGGGAAATAGTTTAGAAGCAACACTGGCCAATAAATCAGCCTCCGAATTACTCAATCTAGGAATGGAATTTATGTTAAATGCTGAAAATCTTTACATCAAAATCCATACCTCAGTTTAGTATCTTTTCAGATGTGGTGATAAGCAATGTATGGCGTTTCTTACCTACCTAACCATGATTTTTGAATCTCCAAATACCATTAAATTCTGAATGTCCATATCCAAAGCTTTCTTAAGCCCTTGTAGAAGTGCTTCGTATTCAGTGGTGTTATTAGTGCACTCGAACTCTAACCGAAAGGCAATGAAATTCTTATTACCTGCAGAATCTATGAGTACACATCCTGCACCAACTCCTTCTTTGGATTTGGATCCATCAAAGTTCAATGACCAGATTTGGGCTTCATCAGCAGTGTTTGTCACACTTGGAAAAGTTGATTTCTGAGTATAGGTCATAACTTTTGATTGTTGCCCAAGATCAGTGATAGGAGAAATTTTGGTCATGAAGTTACCAAAGAAGGTATTCATTCCTTGTGTTTCAAATGAGTTTGCAGATGTAACGAAAGGTTCATTTGGATCATTTAGATCTGTTAGAGTATGCTTTAGATAATGTTCTCTGTTTATCCTGACTTTATTGGGCTGTCCATTTTCCGGCAGCCACAAATGAGATCAATCTGTGGAAAAGTAACCATGTAACTGTTTGGACCAATCCCTTCTTAAAAACAAACCATAAACTTTAGGGATATCAACAACGATAATGTCAATTATCTAATGAACCTTAGGATTGGAAGATAATCTAACCAGAACATTCTTAAGCTCAACAATTACCTTAACGTTTGTTCCATCTAGTTGAATGATTTTGAGATTAGAAGGTTCAACTTCTGCATTAATTTTTTGACAAACAGATAGTGGCATCACGTTTGACGATGCACTGGAATTGACCATACAATTATGTACATTCTTATTAAAAATCTCAAAGGTTAACAAAAAGGGTAGGACATTTTTTCAAGTGTTAATAGCAGAATTCAGTTGATTTTTAGTTGTTGTCCCTAAAACAATTGTATCTACATTTTCTATAGTTTTTTCAACTAAATCCATTTTATTTGGAAGTTCAGATGTTGTTTTAGTTGGGATCTTTTTGGCTATTTTTGAACCAATTTCTGCAGTTTTCTTGCTGTTAGGATCGTTGTTTTTACTGTTTTCTGCGATACTTTGAAGCCTTTTCTGCAAAATAAGGGGAAATTTCAGCAACTCAAAAACAGAAATATTAGCCCTTAGTTTTTTCAGATCTTCGATTAAATCATATTCTAAAACAAGGGCTTCTAAACTTTGTTTAATTTCAGTTTGCTTTGACTATTTTGGAAACACATTATTACTCACTTCAGAAGAAGGTTTGTTTTGTGTTTTTCTTGTTGTGTTGTAGGGGTGAACAGTTTCAAAATTTGCTTGGAATATATTGTCCGAGAAGTGACCAAAGATATTGGGAGATGATTCCTCCTCTTCTGGTACTTCTTTCTTGACTACATATTCAGAATTTTTGGGAGGGGAAGAAGCAGAATTATCATTTGCTTCCAAGATGGTTTGCAAAGCATACTGTAAATTTTCGAAATTTAGACCTTCTGTGGTCAGGTTTGGCCAGTTGGGTGGAAAAGGTTTTTTGAAAGGATGTTTAAAACTTCCTTTTCCTGTGGATACCTCCTCGACTAATCTCTTCAATTCAATGACCTAATTGGATAGTTTTTGGAAAGCTTTCTACAATCTTTCTTGTCTAAAGTTTATGGTTGATTTTTAGTTTGAGGAGGCCTAGTAAGGATCTCTATTTTCTTTTTAGAGAATGAAGTTGTTTCAGCTTCACTATTGAGATTGTCTTTCAAGCTTAATATATCCTTTTCAATTTGGCTTTCCTCCTCAAAGGCTTCTAGAAATGCGTTCTTTTTAGACCTTTTGACCCAAATTTCTATGTTATTATGCATAGCCTTACTATAATATGTGACAATTAGGCTTTCAACAAGCATTGAATCTGTAGGGATTTTATTCTTTAAAGTAAGAAATCTTTGGTTAAAATCTTTCACTTTTTCCTTAGGATTCATTTTTAGGCTGGAAAGATCCATAACCAAGACTTCCGGAGATTTATCATATCCAAATTTTTCCAAGAAACAAGTTTCAAACTTATCCCAAGAGACAATGGTTTGTGGTTGTTGAGTGAAATACCAGGTGGAGGCATCTCCCTCAAAAGTATAAGGGAATAATCTGCATACTACATCCTTGTGTTCAACACTTTGGAGTCTAATGGCCAACATAAATTTTTTGTTGTGATCTTGGATGGATTTTTTTGAATCTGGATCAAACTTAGGCAGCCATTTCTCTAGATGTTTTGGTAATGGGTATTGAGGTCCAGGTACAGCCATGAAATATTGATCAAGCCAAGGTCTGGTGGGATTGTTTTGGATTTCCATGGGAGTTGGTGGTGTCGAAGGCTATGATGGTCCTGATGAGGATCTTCCTTCATCTAAAGACTCTTGTCTTGAAGAGGATGGAGATGAATTAGCTGGGGAAGGTGGAATACTAGATCCTCCAGCTCCAAGGATATGGGTTTCAGTAGGATTGGTAGTATTTTCACCTAATGGGTTTGGGAGCAGACCAGTGCCTTGAATTTTTTCTCGGATATTCGAGAAATCAAGGGGTTGATTAAGCGGCTACCAGGTTGTCTAATAGGGGCTAAGGCACTATGCATTCTTTAAGTGATTGATGAAAAATCTCTTGGACGTCGACCCCTTGAGGAACTGGTGTCACTGGTTCAACAAGAATCTCAGGGTTATCATTTGAGGTAGTTGTTGTTTCAAATGTAACATTTTTGTCTGAGAGAATACACGTTACGACAGGGGAGCGAGTGTGTGGGGGAGTAGTCTTGCGACCTCCACATGCCATCAATTGAATTCAAGCCCTCCTTCTAGTGTCATTTGTTGATGGGCGTAAGGGACACACCGTCAACTAGAAGAATAGATCCAGGCTGGGGTTGTCTAATTAACCCAAGCCGTTTGGTATAATATATTCTGATGGGTTTTATGGCTTCGTTAACCAACTAGGGTCCTAAAACAAAGAAAATAAATAAAATATTCTAAAGCTAAAACTATAATACTATATACTTTAATCTAATTATTTACAAGCATTTCCAAAAATGTAACTATTTGATTATAAACAGAGTATTTACAAATTGTAAGTTTTTGGTGAATGCCTTGCGAAATCAGTGTTCTGTAATTGTTTTCGAAAGTAGATAAAGAAAGCACATATTTTTGTATTTTCTATTTTATAATCTAAGATCTAAGAACTTGAAAAAGATACTAATAAAACATGATTTGAAACAAGGATAGAGTAATGGTCACAGCCAATTTAAACTGTCCTGTTTTGACAATGAACAAACTAATAACAAAAATTGAATGTGAATAAAGCTAACCTGAGATTAATTTCATACTGTGTCTATGTCTCTATGTGGTCTAAACCTCCAGCTATCTTGTCTGTGAGAGAAATTTGCAACAGACTTGTACTATCATCTCCTGAATAAACTCAAGGTGTTTATTGACAGCTAGGATATAAGAACAGAGTACTACACATGTAGATCTAGTGACCATATAATGATGAATGATTACAGTAAAAGAAATTTTAATGTGAAGCATTCATTTGATACATCAACTAAAAATCAAGCCTAAATCATGATATCAAAGTTGATATAAGGATCACAGATGTAAAATAAGAAACAACACGTTATGGACAAAATTTAAAGCACTGAATAAAATGAAACAACACATGCTAATGAAACTAAAGTTGCATAACATATCGATGTCTCATAATATAATAGGAAAAACACAAATGGAACAATGTCACTCTAGTCTAAAGATGAAACGTGAACCACTTGTCCATATAGTTCTGAGAATTACATGTCCATAATATGTTCCAGGAAAATATGTCTTCCACTAACAAAGTGAATAGTATTTAAAGTATCATGAGATCCACATACTCGTATCTCACAAGATAGAGATGGATCTCCCAACATAAAGTAAAATTACAAAAATAGTGGATTTGGAAACCACTTATAACAGAGTTGGTTTATTCAAAAATAGATCAAAGATTCTATAAAACATGAAGAAAAAGAAACTACTAATCACTTGCGTATAATTGAAAGATATTTCCTCCCCGTAATCAGCAGCAGCATCTCCAATTTCCTTTAAAAAAAAAACAATTTTAATAAATTAGAAAAGCAATTAATCATAACCAATTACTAATTTTTATGAGAAAAGAGACTTGGCTATAGAATCGAAGATTCTGTAGCCAGTCTTAATTTTAGTAAATCAAATCAAACTTCAAATCGATTTATTCTGAATTAGATAACGGGAATCAAATGGAAGGATAATAAAATTATTTTACCATTAACAGTTAACTAAAGAGGGGTCGAAAATTTCATAATTTATTACTGCCTTAAGACTGGTCGCATTCTTGATAACTATGTTTCCTGATTTCTTGATGCGTTTAGGCTTCCTTTCTGCATGCACCTTGAGATCAAAATTTTCTTTCCTCAAGAAATCATTCTGAGCAGTAAGAGTTTTGATTCAGGCTTGTAGGATAGGAATGTCAGTGTAACAACGCTCAACCCAAATGTAACAGTCGTCACAGTGGACAGGGGATGTGGCGGATCAATGAAGGATGTAGTCGACCATGGGTGGATCAATCGATTATGTTATATTCTTTAGATCATACCTAATACCGGAGAGCACTTCTTTTCCTTGAAGGCATGCTGGAAAATTTGTCATGAGGTCATAAGGTTCAGTGGGACCGGTAACTTCCCTCTTGGAACCCTGTAGTTCTGGATCTTCTCGAACTAGAAAATCCTCTATCTCTGGATCCAAGCCCTCATCGATATCGATCGGATTGATCAAGCTCAGATGAAGATCCTTTATGTTCCTTAGTTTCCTTGAGATTAAGCAACCGATCTTCTTACCTTTGAAATTTGACTCTATGCATTGTCGATTCCTTTCTCTACAACGTTTCTTAACATCAATATTAACACCAGCATCATTCACATGCACCAGAGGGTCATTTGCCTTTAATTCTTTAGTCTTTTGGTCAGGAAAAATTGCAGGTGGGGACTTACACATCGTCCCTTTGTCTAGAGGGTTTTTGTCAGTGAACTCTGGTTCACTAATTGAAAGATCGACCTGATATTTAACCATTGCCTTGTCTAAGATAGGGTTTTCTATTAAATGAGGGTTTATTGTAAGATCATCCTGAGTGAAACCATTTCTTATTAAAAAGACTTTCGAACTGTCACCTATGGTTGATAAATGATGCATCAACAATATCTTAACCAATCCATGATGGAACAAGCTTGAATCAACACCCTGTCTTTTATATATTTTAGACATCTTATAGAGACTTTGCAACAAGTAAAATGGCATATCTAAATCGAAACCAATGAAATGCATGAGTAAACAGATATGGTAGAGGAAGACCAATATGTATCGACCTTCGCATGTCACGAATTGTTTGAGAATTAACAACAAACTATGTCATCTGGGTTTTACCAGGGAGATAGAAATACCTTTTACACAACAGTTGATCTTTCGGGATTTCATAAATAGACTCCACGAGACTCCTTCAATTCGGGTGTTTTTGAACCATTTTCACCCTTTGATGGAAGACCTATTTCTTTTCTCACAAAATCCTCGGTCAATTCTAGCTGTGTGTCCCCAATTTTACCTCTGCAACCATCGAAAGTTTGCACAAAATATTTTGCCACTTGAAGATTATAACCCTCAAATTTCTTAAGGAAAACATCCCAGCCTTGGGTTTCTAGGTCCTCAATTGCATTGTCGTGAGAAAGCAAAACCTGGCATCCATTTATCTCCAAGCGAATGACATGCACCATGACAAATGTAACCAGAATGCAACAAGGGTTACTCTGGATAGTTTTAGGTTCGAATCCTGTGAGCAATAGAAATAATTTCGAATGGAGAATGGAGACATAAAAATAACATAGCTTGTGTGTTATCATAACTCAAATAGTGGGAGTAAAAACTAGGGGTTTGATTATAATCCTTACCATCCATTGTAATGAGATCCAAATATACATAGTATCGAAAACCTATGCATGGAATGAAAGGCTCATTAATATGTTAAGCCAACAAGGTGAGGTGAGGATGCAAGTACTGTAGGTGGGTATTCATTTGTATGACTGTTGGTATGACCATTGAATTTGTGACATGACTATAAAAATATCAAAGGCTCTTCACAAATCGAAAACTATCAACCATTGAAACAATAATCGTATTAACAAAAAAAAAGGTCTGACAACCATTTTATAAGATTTGTATTTCAATTTCATATGAATGGTTTGTTGAAGGATATACCTAAGTCAGAAAATTATTCAAAAAACAAGCCAAGTTTTATGTTTAATTCATGCTTGTAGTCATGAATTAAAGATAAAACAATCGAAAATGGAAATAGAAAAAATTAATGAAGTAGGTTTTAACCCAATCAGTCATAATAAACTTAGAAAAGTGTTTATAGACGGGTTGATGGCAGCTACAGAAAAATGCAAATTCTTTCAATCATGTACAATATCAAAAATCATGTCTTGTTGCCAACACATCCGAAGAAAGAAGGGTACACAAAACCCTTCACCGATGCCTCCAGATCCAAAGGGGAAAAGGGAAGAAAATGAGAGAAATGCACGTACTGTCACAAAGGATTCCATTTGGAATTTGCATGCATGAAAAAACAAATAGATCTGATGTCTCAAATACTTCAGAAAAACAACCTTGGAGATAGCATCCCCGAGGGTGCTAAGAAGAATAAGCCAAAAGATCCTAATTCGAAGAAAGACAATTCTAGCCATGCCTTGATTGCCACCAACTCGTCTCCCGATGCTTGGATTGTAGATTTAGGAGCATCACATCACATGACTGCCTCAAAAGAAATATATCCTTCTTTGGATGCATGCAAAGATCCTCCCATTCTGATGGGGGACAACTCTTCTGTCGAAGTCATCGACAAAGGAAGGATTGAACTCACCAACGAAAGCTTCGAGAATGTGCTACATGTTCCCAAGTTTTTTGTCAACCTTCTCTCCATGTATCAGATGAAAAATTACAACAGCGGAAAGAAAGTCATATTCACGCCAAATTCTGTGGACATCTATGACATCCAGACCAACTCTAGGGTTGCTACCGATGAGGTAAATCATCAGTCTAGATTGTATACATTTTCTGAATTCATTGAACCTGATTCCGCTTTACTGCTTACTCATGCTGATGAAAGTAGTAGGGTATGGAACCAAAGGTTTGGACATTTGAATTTCATATACATGCAACAAATAATCAAGCAAATATTGGTTGATGGTATACCAAACATCCATTTCTCCAAGGGAGTTTGTGAGGGATGTGTTCTCGAAAAACACCCTCAAGAGAAAATCAACAAAGGAAAGTATCAGTGAGCTTCTGCACCTTTGGATATGATCCATAGTGACCTTATGGGTCCTTTTCCGTATCCATCCATCAACAAAGAGAGGTTTTTTCTCATTTATTTTGATAATTTCTCACGTTTTACTTGGATCTACTTTCTCAGGAAAAAATACGAGGTCTTTCAACACCTCAAAGATTTCAAAGCCCTAGTTGAGACATAGTCTATAAAGAAGATCAAAGTCCTCCAAACTGATAATGAGGGAGAGTATGTAAATCATGAGATCCATAATATTTTCCATGAGGCAGGGATTCAGTTACAACACACAGTTCCCTATACTCCACAACAAAATGGAGTTGCTGAGTGGAAAAATAGATCTCTAAAGGAGATGGCATCTTGCATGTTGCATGCAAAGTCACTACCACAAAGACTATGGGCTGAAGCACTTAATTGTGCAACATACATCCAAAACAAATATTCCCATATATCTATCAAAATAATACCCCCTATAAGGCTTGGAGCGGCCTCAAAATGGAAGTGACCCACTTTTTCATTTTTGGTTCACGTGCATGGGCCCAGATTCCCTCTGAAAAGAGGAAGGCACTTGATCCATGAAACATTGAGTGTATTTTTTTTGGATACCCCAATAGTGTGAAGGGATATAGGCTTATTGATCTTTCCTCACACTGGCTCATCATTGAGAGAAGTGTCCAATTTAAGGAAAGTGTCTCACATGCACCTCAGCAGCCGCATGCAAACACCTTCATTCTTCCACATATCCAAGATGATGAGCATGCACATGTCGACTCTTCTTCAGATGAGAGTTATGATTCAGAGGACTTAGATGATTTAGATTCAGAGTCAGTACAATTATATGAAAAGTCAAAGCGTCCATATGCAGTTGCAGAGCCAGAGAAGAGGCCCAAGTGGGCACAAACTACTCTTCAGGATGCAAGGGATCTCATTGGTGATCCAGCCGATACTAGGAGGACTCGATCTGATTTCGAGGAGCCTCTTGTTGCACTCAATTCCACTGAACCATTTCCCTCCATGCATATTTTCTTGGTTCAGACTTTAGATCCACAGTCTTATGGCGAGGCTATTGGAAATCTCTTTTGGGAATCCTCCATGTAGGAGGAGTACAAATCCCTCCTCGAGAACCAGACTTGGGATCTAGTTCCCCTTCCTTTTGGGAGGAAACTTGTCAGATGCAGATGGGTCTACAAGACCAAGAGCACAACATATGGAAAGATTAGCATATACAAAGGCAATCTTTTCACCAAAGGCTTTCATCAAGTTCATGGTATTGACCATGATGAGACCTTCACTCCAGTAGAGAAGATGGATTCCATACGATTGGAGCTTGCCATTGTGGAAACCAAGGGATGGGAATTCCATTAGATGGATGTGAAGAATGCATTTCTTCATGGTGATATCTCTGAGGAGATCTACATGGAGCAACCCCAGGGATTTATGAAAGACTCATCTTTGGTCTGTCAACTGAAGAAGTCACTTTATGGCCTCAAGCAGGCTCCGAGGGCATGGTATGCCATGATAGATTCCTACTTGTTGTCAAAGAAATTTGTACATTGTAAATCAGACCTGAATGTCTACATGCTCAGGACGGCTGATTCACTTCTACTTTTAGTTATATATGTTGATGATTTGTTGATCACCGGTTTATCAACTTCAGCGATTGTTGTAATCAAGAGGATTCTACATGACAAGTTTTTGATGACGTACATGGGTCTGCTACACTTCTTCATTGGACTTGATATCAGTTAGGGTGCATCAGGCATCAAATTGTCTCATGCCAAGTATGCATGAGATCTCCTTGATAGATTTCACATGATAGACTGCAAGTCTTCTCTGACTCCTTTCCTATCAGGACTCAAACTTGAGGATGGTGGGGAGACTCCACTGGTTGACAACACATTATACAGACACCTAGTGGGGAGCTTGTTGTATCTCACACACTCTTGACCAGACCTCTCATATGCAGTTGGTGTAGTTTCCAGGTTCATGCAGGAGCCAGATGAGCTACATTGGAAGGTTGCACAGCATATCCTTCAATATTTATAGGGCACCATCACCTTTGGGATTCATTATGTAGTAGACTCTACATTAGATCTCATCGAGTTTACTGATTTTGACTAGGCTAGTGATAACACTGATCACAAGTCCACATCTAGTTACTACTTACTCTTGGTTCCCGGCCTATCTATTGGTCAAGCAAGAAGCAAGCTTCCATTTATCTATCTTCAGTCGAGGCAGAGTACAGAGGGGTAGTTAACATAATCATGTAGGCTATGTTGCTACAACATTTTCTCACTGAGTTGGGTATTCAATTTCATCGATCGATCGTCACCTGGTGTGACAAATAGAGCATTCTAAAGTTTTGCAGAGATCCAGTTCAAAGGCAGCGGGTGAAGCACATCGAGATCCACATGCATTACATTTAGGAATTAGTACACGAGGGGATCATCGACTTACAGTTATTTCCTTCAATAGAACAAAAGGCATACATCTTCACCAAGACCTTCACTAAGCATAAGTTCCATTCTCTGTGAAGTCATCTTGGAGTGCAGGACACCGTTGCCTAGCAACTGTAGTTCTTATT
>CBVK0100352768.1:0-20567 GCA_900067695.1 Picea abies
ATGATGATTTTGAAGTAGATATAGATGATAAATGTACAGAAGAAAAAATTGAAAAAAAAGAAATAGAGAAAAATGTATATAAAACTGGTATATGGAAAATGTATTTTGATGGTGCTTCCTCCAATCTTGGAGCTGGGGTTGGAGCATTTCTTATCACTCCTGATAATCAATTTGTTATTCCTTTTTCATATAGGCTCCAGTGGTATATAGATTGTACAAATAATGTGTGTGAATATGAAGCTCTAGTACTTGGATTAGAAGCTACTAGAAGGATGAAAATTAAAAATCTTGAAGTCTTTGGTGATGCTGAATTAATCATAAAACAAGTAAATTGGCAATATCAAGCTAAGCATCCTAGATTACGGTCTTATAGAAATTGTGTCTGGGATTTAATTAAAAATTTCTTTACTTCTATGAATTTTCATTTCGTTCCTAGATCTGAAAATCAACAGGCTGATGCTTTAGCAAAAGCTGCATCAACTTTTACACCACCGACTGCTTTTAATTTAAAATATCATATACAAATGAGACATCGTCCTTCAACACCAAATAATATACAACATTGGCAGGTTTTTGAAGACGATGAGCAGCTTAGAAAGTTTCTTGAATCATTAGATGAATTTGCTTAAACATATAATGATCAGGAGAATCAAAATGATCCTATTTGGATCATGCAAGAAGGGGAAGATTCTAAAGAATTTCATGATAAAATTGTTAATCACCGAATGCTTTTTCTTAAGAACAATCAAATCCCCAAAGGTCTAATCCCTTTGGAAAGACTCTTTAATAAAGATGACATTCCTTCTAAAACTACTCTACAACCTCAACCAGAGGAGGTTGAAGATTGTAACATAGGAACCGAAGATAACCCCAAAATGGTTAAGTTATCTAAATTTTTATCAATAGAAAATAAAAACAAATACACGGAGTTGTTAAAAAAATATAAACATGTGTTCGCATGGTCATACGCAGATTTGAAAACATATGACACTTCTGTGATAGAACACAAAATACCACTTAAACCAGATGTCAAACCTTTCAAACAAAAACTCTGACAATTTAACCCGATTTTATTACCTGTTATTGAACAAGAAGTTAAAAAACTTCTAGACGCTAAGATTATTGTTCCCTTAAGATATTCTGATTGGGTAGCTAATCTAGTCCCAGTTAGAAAGAAAAATGGGGAAATCAGATTATGTGTTGATTTCAGG
This sequence comes from Picea abies, assembly GCA_900067695.1. Taxonomy (NCBI): domain Eukaryota; kingdom Viridiplantae; phylum Streptophyta; class Pinopsida; order Pinales; family Pinaceae; genus Picea; species Picea abies. The sequence goes on from CBVK0100352768.1 coordinate 1,212, forward strand.
AATCTTAATAAATCTTCTCTTAAAGATAATTATCCTCTACCTAAAATGGACCACATTCTTGAAAAAGTAGTAGGAGCTACTAGAATGTCCATGATAGACGGATTTTCAGGTTATAACCAAATTGTTGTTAGTGAGCCTGACAAGGAAAAAACCGCATTTACCACTCCTTGGGGCACGTTTATGTATGATAAAATGTTGTTTGGACTAATGAATGCAGGAGCTACTTTTCAACACACGATGGATATTGTTTTTGTCAGCGAACGGGACAAGTTCGTAGTCATATATCTGGATGATCTTACTGTTTTTTCAAAATCAGATGAAGACCATTTGATTCATCTCAAACAAACATTTGAAAAATGTCGCAGGTTTGGTCTATCCTTAAATCCTAAAAAGTCTCATTTCGCTATGTAGGAAGGCAAGTTGTTGGGTCATATAGTATCCTGAGATGGAATCAGGATTGATCCTAAAAGAGTAGAGGCTATACATACATTAGCTATTCCTAGGAATGTTAAAGAAATTCAATCACTTTTAGGAAAAAAAAAATTCTTGAGAAGATTTGTTCCTAACTTCGTTGAAATTGTTAAATTGATTATAGATATGCTCAGAAAAAACAGCGAAGTAAAGTGGACAGCAGAAGCTAAGGCATCCTTTGCTCACATTAAGAAAGTTATAAGTGATGCACCAGTACTAGCGAGTCCAGATTATCTTAAATATTTTCTCATTTTTTCATTTGCCTTTGAACATACGCTTGCTACTGTACTCCTTCAGAAGAATGAAGAAGCTTTCGAGCAACCCATAGCCTTTTTTAGCAAAAGCCTCCGAGATGTTGAACTCAAATACAATATAATGGAAAAGCAAGCATATGCCATGGTAAAAGCATTGAAAGCTTTCAGAACATATGTGTTACATTCTAAAGTCATTTCATATGTACCCACTAGTGTTGTAAAAGATATTTTGGTTCAAGCAGACAATGATGGTAAAAGAGGTAGATGGCTTGCAAAAATTCAAGAGTTTGACTTGGAGGTTAAACCGACTAAATTGGTAAAAGGACAGGGTTTAGCTAAACTATTAGCTGAATCCAATTTCAGGGCTCTTGGGATAAATAGTGCTCAAGAGGAAGAAGGATGGATATATATGAATGAACTTGATGACCAAATTGTCGAAAACAAGATCGATGAAAAATTTGCGTCGTCAAATTGGTACAAGGACATAGTAACATACTTATTAACTTTGAAATGTCCAGATGATTCGTCACCTTCCAAAGATATAACACTGAAGCTGCATGCTATTAAATAGTGTATTTCCGAGAAACGATTATACTGGAAAGACCCACTTGGTTTTCTTTTAGTCTGTCTGGTCGAATCAGAAATAGAAGAAGTTATAAGTCAGTTTCATGAAGGATTCTGTGGAGGGCACCACACTTGGATAGCTACAGCATATAAAATCCTGAGGGCTGGTTACTACTGGCCTAAACTTTTCCCAGATGTAAATGCTAAGGTACGAGCTTGCAACCCTTGCCAATTTTTTACAGGAAAACATAAGCTACCAGCGATGCCATTAGTCCCAGTCAAGACATAAGCTCCTTTTCAGCAATGAGGACTTGACTTCATAGGTGAGATAAATCCCCATTCAAGTGCCCAACATAGATGGATTCTGACTACTACTGACTATTTCACCAAATGGGTGGAAGCTATCCCAACAAGGAAGGCCACTGATTCAGTAGTTATACACTTTTTAGAAGAGAATATATTATCAAGATTTGGCTGTCCTAGAAAGATAGTCATAGACAATGCACAAGCTTTTAAGTCTATGGCAATGGTCAGTTTTTGCCAGAAATATAATATTGTGTTGGGACATTCCATAGCATACTATCCACAGGGAAACGGTCTGGCAGAATCTTCTAACAAAACATTGATCAGTATAATCAAGAAAGTCTTAAATGAAAATAAAAAATATTGGCATCTACATTTAAAATATGCTCTATGGGAAAATCGGATAGGCACAAAGAAGTCTATCGGTACTTCTCCCTTTCAAATGGTTTATGGAACAGATGTAGTGTTGCCCATAAATCTAGCACTTCCTATGATGAAACTATGGCAAGACGAGAAGGAAGAACCAAACCCTCTCACAAGAAGGATAAACCAGCTGATTGAAGTTCAACAGCACAGGGATGTAGTAGATGAAAAGTTACAGAAGTACCAGGATGATATGAAGATTTTATTTGATCGCAAGGCCAAGAATGAGAACTTTCTTCCAGGAGATCTGGTTTTGAGGTGGGATGCTCGGAAAGAAGATTCAGAAAAAAATGGTAAATTCGATCATATTTGGTATGGACCCTTTAAGGTATCATCTTCTGAAGGAAAAAAATCATTTCTACTTGAAAATTTGGATGGTAAGATCTTGAATGCCCCTGTTAATGGGCGTTTTTTAAAGCATTATATGGAATAATTAATTCCTCTAAAAATTAAAAAATAAAATAAAATTGTATATACTGTTCTCATTTTCATCAAAAAATAAAAAATAAAAATCCAAAGAGTTATTTTGAAATTATAACTTAGGTTTTATGGTTTATAAATTGTTGAAAAAATCTCATTTAATACCCTCAGTACTATCTTTCATGTTTTCAGACTTTTTTATCAGAGTAGGAGAGATTTTGTATTAACTTTGAAAATCATCAAATGATTAAATTTAGTTAGGTCAGTTTTCATAGTTCTTTCTCTCTGACTAAAACTGGTTATGTTTGAGTTGATTTTAATTATCTTAAGTTTCTTAACAGTTTGTCTGAGGTTTTAAGCTTGCTCAAAAGAAGATCCCCTGAAAATATTTTTCCCTTTTTCTCTACAGACTGAGGGGTTTTGAAGGTTGAGAAAAATTGGTCTAGAATAACCAAAACAAGTTGACAAACCTCTATTATAAAATTTTACACAGATCACCACCTCTGATATATTAAGTATCACTGATTTCCCGTGCTTCGTAGGCATAAGCTAACTATAAGACAGATGGTGAAAGGAAATTCATAATTGATTGCCCCCATCTAGTCCTATAGATGATGAAAGGAAATTCATTTAAATGATTGACCTCGTCTAAAAATAAAAGAAATAGATAACTTCACCAGGGTACTGAACAGGCCCGCTGGCAGTGAAGTAATGTCTGAGCATAAAATTAGCACTCGAAGCGGTGAAAGGAAATTCAGTAAAAAGGGACAGATAACTTCACCGGGGTACTAAACAAGCCCGCTGGCAGTGAAGCAATATCTGAGGTGTCTGTAAGCTTGTCATACTTATCTATAACTCTATTCTAGTTATCAATTTTTCAAAACCGGATATTCATCTTAATTCAAAATAGAGCTTCCCAGTTTAAAAATTATAAATTTTGTTTCGATTGGTGCAAGCTAAAATGTTCAATAATTTGTTGAGTTTCCAAAGATTGTTCTAATCATCTCAATACTAACTCAATTTTTTAAATGAGAAGGAGAATTTTGAAGCAGACTATAACTGAGTTTCAAATAAACAAGAAGTTTTGAAAAGGTTTTCAAAGGCTTTATATAATCTCTTTTTCTCTCCTTGGTCAGTTTATCAGAGATAAACCCTTGATACCATTTACCCAATGAAGGCACTGAGTCTACATGTTCTCCTCGTCCCGCAGGGAGACGAGGTCCCCAATTGGAGCCTATGTTGAAACAAAGCTTAAATTTTTCGTTCCTAAGGTCTAGATTTTTATTTTTTAAGGTTTCGACTTTCCTCAAAGAAAAATTTCATCATTTCTGAAATTCGCAATACCTTTTTATTTACTTTTGAATAAAGAACGGATAAAGGTTTACAAATATATAAATTTTCCAACACTTTTCAAAAAATTATTTAAAAGGAGTATAATTTTAAAATTTGCGAGTTTTTCAGTCAAATGTTAAAGAGATCGGGATTCGGGGTTTGACGTGAACAAATTTTTAATGCAAATCAAATTGCGAAACCTCGATCCCCGATTTCCTGATACTTTAAGACTTAATTAAAACATAAATTACTTAATTTTCAATTAAAAGGGTTTAAAAGTTAAGTTAATCACGTCGCGATATTGGGATTTGCGGTTCTATAAGATCATATAATCTTGTCATTGTGTTTCCCGATTTCGCAATACAATTGATCCTTAAGTAAAGATTTGAATTAATCTAATCTCTGCTAAGAATGATTAAGAGTTAAATAATTACATCACGATTTCGGGATTCGCGGTTCTATGAGAAGTGTGTTTTTTGTCATCCTATTTCCCGAAATCTCGATCACCAAAATCCCGACTCATAATTCACATTTGAAATAAACTATATCTATTTTGGCTTTAATATTGATTACTAAGTTGATTAAGATAAGTTAAATCATGTTTTAAAGAAACGGGTCATCACCATTTCGTGATTTCGGGATTCACGATTCCATGAGAACATGACTCATGTCATCAGAATTCCCGAAATCCCGACTTCCGATTTTCCAATTAATGAAATCCCGAAAATATTGAATCTCAATTAATCAATATATTAAAAACGTTTTAATTTTAATTAATACATCGCGATTTCGGCAATCGGGTTTCTTCGATGACATTTTTTTTTTTTTTTTGACATCAAGACTGACGAAACCCTGAAAACCATGTTTTCAAATTTAACTCAAAATTAACACTAATAAATCCACTTTCTAAATAGTTTTAAAATTAATTTTTCTTTGAATGTTCATTAATGCTTCGTGTTCTGATTTAGTATGTTTCTCTTTATATTTGAAAATGACAGGAAAGCTTAAGTATGAACATTGAATGCATATCTCCGAAAATATTTTCTTCATTACGAGCTTTTATTTTGTGACAGATGTACGATTCTCACTATACGTAAGATATATTCAAATTAAATGATCAAACATCTGTATTTTATTTTCAAAGCTAAGTTTTTCATCCACTCTTTGTTACAGGTTTTCAGATTAAATGCAGAGCTATGGCACCCAAAAAAGTCCCGAAGAAAAGCGAAGACCAACCAGAAGGTGATATTATCTCCGATACTACTGCATATGGAGTACACTCTGTCAAATCGTGGATTGGAATTTATGAAAAGCTAGAGGATGAGCTTAAATATGCAGACCATGATTCAGAAAATCATCTCCGAGACATTGCTAAGTCCGAGCTTCATAAGGTTGTTGCACGTCCGAGGTTGGTAACATATACCGATATGATCTATTGGGCTCTGGATAGGGTGGACATCTCGACAAGAAGCATTTTGAACGAGCAAGGAGCTGTCATCAGCTCATTCAGGCCTGAGCACATTCAAGTAATGTAAAAACTCTCGCCCAATTATAGACACACCTCTAATTATGAGTTTTTAGTTGAGTTTTAAAGAAAAGAATGCATTGAAGCGGGCCAGACATACCCCGACATAATTAGAGGATGGGCCAGGTCTAAAGCAAAGTTTAGGGCTGATTTACATGGCATTTATGCCACAACCTCTTTAAATGAATATATGGTTTATGCAGCCATGATGTTATGCAGACTTTTCGGGAGAAAAGATCCCTGTCACTTTCATGCAAACTGGACACCCTTCCTAGAGGAAGTTTCAGAAGGACGTAGTTTTAACTGGCATAAAATTTTGTCAGATAACCTCACACAAGAGGTTGTAAATTACAAAGCAGCTAAGTCCAAAGGACAACCAATGTCTTTTTATATGTTTGGATATATTATGGATGCCATTTGTCTTATGACTCCTTTTCCATTAATGAATTGGTGTTGGAATGTTTCTTGCCCAGAGCCTGTTCATAAATACCACTCAGCCCTCTGGGAAGAAAATGCAAAAGATGTTTTTTATGATGTTTGTCATTATGTAATTATCCCTCTGCACAAAATATATTTTGGATGTGAACCCCCTCGCATTTCTGACGCAGTCATAGAAAGCCTCAAATCAGTTGTCGACTGGTTTATTGAGGAAAAATTTTCCTATGTTAGGGTGTATGGCTATTCCATTCTGCCTCATGCACTCCCAAAGTTCTTACCAGACAGATTGGTATGCAGATAAGTAGCTTATCAGTTAGCCAAGGGTGGTATTGGGTTAGAATTAAAAGCCCTTCAGAAAAAAACATGGCCATCTTTCCCTGTTCATATCGGGAAATTTACTTTATCAAACTTAGGTCATTCTAAAGTAGAAGCCGAGTCATTGGAGGAAGTTAAATTAGTAGACATTGAGCACAGAAAACATGACCCTTACCAAATAATTAGTCGGCATTACATACAGTGCAATTTAAAAGCATATGAACATGAAGTTTTTGTTTACAATGATATTTTCAAAGATGTTAAATCTTATGAGGAAGTGCAGAATAGAGTACAGGCCTTGTCACCTGACTCACAGGTGGGGTTTGCATCTTTTCAAAGACATAGGCGAAGCTGCCTGCCGAAGATTTTACAAGGTGAAATATCAACTTCATTGCCAGAACATGAAGAAACCCCTCCAGAGTTTGAAATTGATACTCAAGATAAATCAAATGACAAATATAAGTTGAAGGATTCTGAAATACCTCCTCAAAACACACAGGGTTCTCAAATAAAAGAACCAGGGACAGAGAAAGGAAAAGGACTAGAAACAAGTCCAATAATTCTTGATGATATTCCAAAAAAGATTGGAGGAACTGCTTCAAAAGAGCTTGGCAGTCCTATCATAGCTTTGACTCCATTACAGTCAACTTTCGGAACCCCTCATGAAGGAGTTCTATATGTCAGTGATCTGGAGCCGATTTCAAGAGATGAAATCCTCCCATCTGATTATTTTTTCAGCAAAAAATGAAGAGATGTCTTGAAACAAGAAATTCATCATGTAGGAGAAAGATCAATTAAGAAGCATAGAGTTATTATAGATGGGAAGAAACTCAAGGAAGGAGAATTCTCTACAGAGTTAGCAGGGACAATGGGTGCTATAGCATCAGCTAATATATATTCTATGGGAAATCTAACAACTATGCTTGAACAGAAGGATCAAGAAATAATTCAGTTGCAAGACAGATTAAAGGAAAATGAAAGAAATATTGGTTGGGGAATACAGAAGGGTCTAGAACAAGCTAGACTCAAAGATATGCAAGAAATCCAAAAGTTGAATAAAAACTTGGATGAGGCAAAACACATGATACAGGTCACTCAAGAACAGGTTCAAAAGCTAGGAGAAGAAAATAAACTTTTGCAAAACAAGATTATTTATATTGCTAACCAGGTAATTGAAATTGAACATTTCAGGACGCAAGCATCAGAGATATATGAAAAAATAGAAGAGGAACAATAGAAAGTATTTTGTAATCTGGAAATAATCCACAATTATTTTCAGGAATAAAATAAGTCCATAGAAAATGTTTTCCAGAAAGAAAGAGAAACCAAAGCAGCAAGGAATACTTTTCAAAAAGCAGTGGCTTCCTCACTAAAAGAAGAAATTGGAAAAAATAAGAAATTATCTATTTCTGAATAGGTAAAAGGAGATATAATGATAAAAGTATGGGAATCAAAATTGGCTGAATATAAAAGAATTACAAAAGAAGTTAACGAAGATTGCCAAGGAATCTTCGATCTCATTGAAAAAGATTCATTAAATATCGGGAGAGATGATTGTTCTGGGTTATTAGGCAAAGTCAACATTGCCAGGCATCAACTGAAGTCGAGAGAAGAGCTCGAAGAAAAGAAAGCAGAAATTTCAAATATTAAATTGGTCAGCATTACAGAAATCAATAAGTGGATGGTGAATTCGAGTTTAAAGTTGAAAACAGTGAAGTTCACAGAAAGTATGATAGAAAGTAGATTGCCATAATTACAGAGGAGATTTTTCTGTTTTGAAGCTAATGAGATACCTGAGGCTCCTAGGATCTTAGTAAACATTTTGGGAAAATGTATTCAATGATTTGAAGCAGAGAAAGAAAGTTCGTCAACACAAATTTAAAACTTTTTAAATGTTTTTATTTATTAGAATTTTGAAAGAAATTGTAAACGGTTGACATTATTTTATGTAACCGTAATATTAGGGAGTTGGTTAGTTACCAATGAGAAAATTTGATAGAAATGTATAAATATAGTTTCAAAAGGCTGAGAAAAGGCTTCATAAATTTTGGGAGAGAGCCATTTTTGTAACATCGGTTTTGAATTTCATCGGAATATAAATCGCAAACGAGATTCTGGATCCTGCAACTTCGTAGCTATGTGTCTTCCCCTGTTTGTCATGATTTGTTAAATTTCCCTTTTAAATGTTTTCTAATGAGTAATTGATTTGAAATTATATGCATCTTTGTTTATTATTTTAGATTGGTTTGAATGTTGAATGTTTTACAGTCTTTCCTCTGAAATTGCTTTAGCAATTTTAAGACCTGTAAAACCTTTTGTTCCTTAATACTTAACTCTGTTAGAAATCTTGTTTTTCTTTCATCATCGTTAATTGAAATATAAGATTCTTTCTTGATAAAATCCTTATATTTCCCTGTAGTGTGTTTTGTTATCTATAATTTCAAAATTGTTATGAAACCAGGAAACGGCCTTGAATGTGTTTTACATTGTTGTTTTAGATTTTAAAATTTGTTTTCATTAATCTCATCTCTGGAAATATGAAGTAACCAATTGATTAAAAACTCATTTATAAACCTTTTAAATTTTATCATCCATGACTGTCCCTAGTAGCAGACAACCTAACGTAGAACCGGGCCTTCAGGATCAAACCAGCATTGCCCTAAGTTTATTTAACACTATTTTACAAACATCGACCAATAGGGCTGAGTTAGAACGATCATGGGCTGCTATTGAGCGAGACATTAGCATCCAAGAGAAACAGGAAGCAAGACAAAGACAGTTGAGAAACTGAATCTGTTCTGATCTTTATTTGATTCCTTATTTCCAAATATTTTTAGTAAAGTTATTAACGGATGCCTTAACGGTATGTTTTATAGCCTTAAAACATAAACTCAGGAACAACACTTGGAATCATAAGAACAATTCCAACTCCACTCCCATAGTTTGAACAAGCTCCATCAAATGAAATCCTCCAATATCCTTCAAACAAACATTCTTGATTCTCCGTATCTTGAACTTGCTCTAGGATTTCATTATGTTCCATGTCTAGAATGACATAATTTCCAATCCTGACATCTATATAATATTCCATTAATTCATTATCCTTCTTATTGAAAGAGAAGGGTTTCCTAGGTTCACGGGGCACCTTAATCATTGCTCCTTCTTTGCTTGGTAGTGTCATGCAACTTCCATCATTCATTATATACCCCCCGATCATGGATGTCCAATCTCTTCCTAGAAAAACTTCATATGTCGAAGGAAGGTATACCACAATAATATTGAAAACTGTAATAATATGGGGGGCTTCCGTGATCCAAGCATAAAAGTCCTTAATTTCTCCATAAGCTGGTACTTTTCTAGAATTAATTGCATATATACTTTCACCAATTTCATAATATTTGGTACAACTCATGCCCAATATCTCCATGATCGCCAGTGGCATGATATTATTTGTCGCGCCAGTGTCAACTAAACAATTATGTAGTGAAACATCATGTTTTTCAATTGAAATGTAAAATTGGGGGATTTTACGTCTCAACTTGGTAGTTGACTAGTTCTGGATTTGTTTCGGAATGGTAACAACAACTTCTTCTCTTTCAAATGGATCGTCCAACAATTTCAAAATGTTTTCTCTTTGTTGAGGAATATTCACCACTTCTGTAAAAAGCAGAGTTGTCCTTAATTTACTTAATTCCTCTATGAAATTATATGTCATATGAGTGGATTTTGACGTCGGGTGTTTCCTTTTACTTCCAGTGCTATCTGTCACTTTATCATTTTCCATTTTATCGTTTGTTTTTTCTTTATCTTTTTTGTTTTCATTTTCAGAGTTATTATTATTATTATTGGATCTATTTACAAATCCTCTTGTCTAGGCGACATTTTCTTGTGAGTTGAGGTCGTTGTCACTATCTTCAAATATATACATGGATGTCTCACATCCGTCCATATGCACAATTTCATGACTTTCATCAGGTGAGTAATATTTCTCTTGCTCAACTATTTTCTCATCATACTCATCATCCATAACAACTGCATTGGGAGTAGGTTTCCTAGGAACCCTTGGTCTTTGCAGATTATCCATGTTTTCAAACCTCACTATGTTTTCTTGGGGAGGGTTCATTATTTTATCTAGGAATGGCATCCTTGGATTTTCCACATAATTGTCTCCCGTCCTTAGTTTGGTTATCTCATTATGCATTTGTTTTATAGTTCTGTTCATTTGTGCAATTTCAATTCTTTGCTTAGTTTCTTGTGCCACCACAGGGTCAACCTTTACATCTGGTATGGTTCCCTTGAAAAATCCTCCTCCAATTGTTTGATTTTGAGCCAATTGTGGCTTGAATTATTCGTTCTTTCTTGAAATAGAAGCTCATTTATTATCAATACTTAATCCTCCCAGCTACCTTTGTAATTTCCCAGTATGATGTCAGGGTCGGCACCCATTTCAATCATAATTTCTTCCATCTCATTGGATTTCGTCATTACCTCCTCCAAAGTATCCATTTGGGATGTTATGATATCATTTTTCACATTTGGGGGCATTGCATTCTTATAACACCCAAGTACAATTGGGTCATTCAGTCTTTTATCTTCTGGAATTTTACTCAAGGTTTTATTGAACCTGAGATTAAAATCTCGTATTCTCTCATTCTTCCTCAAGCCAATCTGGGTGAAATCAATGAGAAGGGTATGATAAGAAATTGGAGGGGAGAACATAGTCATGAACATGGCTTTGAGGTAATTAAATGAGCAAATTGATCTACTGGGCAATGTCATATACCATTCATACGATCTTCCTGATAGGGTTTGCATAAATAACCTTACCATGACATCATCATATTCAACATGGTGAAAATAAAAAAACATCAAGAAATAAGTGCAAATTCCTCTTTTCTTCGATTACTTTGTCTCCATAAAATTCCTTTAAGGTACCCTTGGGAAGAACAGGGAGATCATGTTTTTCACCTAAAAGATTCAACGGGGAATCTCTTATACTTCGTCGATTTTCAAACCTTAGGTTTTCTTGATTTCTTGCAGTGTCTCTTTTACCTCCTTGTCTCTCCTCATGATGCTCATCTCACAATTGTTCATTTCTCTCTGCCATATCCAAAGAGGTTCCAGGAATATGGTTCTCTCTTCATAGAATATATATTTGCTTACTTTTAGTTATGGTAATGGGTCCTTTATATTCATCCAGTTTCAATCATGAACTTGTCCTTGTGTTTCTCTAGCTAGCCTTTGGTTTCTCTGGTCTTTTCTTCTTCTCTCCTCTATCTCTAGAGGATTTCTCTTTCTTCTTCTTAGATTAAGATCTGCCAGGATCTTTCTAAGTATTCATGGGTTTCATCTATTGTTATTACTAGATTGTATAGCTAGTGTTTAAATATGATTCATTGATTATTCAATCCAATTTCCAAGTGGGGTTGATCAGCCTGGGGAAAATTCATATATTTTTCATAAATGCTAGACCAGGTTCCAAATTTCAGTTCATTCCCTAGTATGGTTGCCAAAAATGTTGACGCTTGAATCTGTTAGGATTGAAATGAAAACCTCTCGAGGATGTAAATCCCCCTGCATTTTTATAGAGGTGGTACTCCTCTTTACTTTAAGATTTTCTTGGGATTATAGATATTCAGAATATGGGACTTGACAAAAGTTTGTTATGGTAATCAAAGAAATATAAAGACTGCAAGAAAGATAAACGGAAAATGTTTTATTTTCTTTTTAAATAAATTTCTTGAGAATGGATCATGAACCACACACATTCACACATTTAAAGAAAATAAACAAAATTTCCTCACATACATCATAGTTTAAAATAAAGATTTATGATCACATAAAAATAAAAAGAAGATGATCTGTATGCATAAGAAAACTTTAATAGTGGACACATTTGAATCTCAAACAAAGATAATGATAGATCAATCTCAAATACTTTATTCTCAAAACTCATAGTTAAAAAGCACAATCGAAACTGATCCCGTAACAGTTCTCTTGAAATTTCTAAAATATATATAGTCTGTTACATATTCTTAGAAATTTAAAATATGTTTGTCTAGAAGACTGGGATTGGATCTCCCGTGGACCATAAAGAAAATATACACAAGAATGAATCTTTTAAAAGGAATATGGTGGGTTTTAAAATAACAACAAGACCTGGTAAGAAGAAAAAAGAAGTTAGCAGTCTTTGGTTAAACCTTTCTATTCAAAGAAGCAGAGTAACTGGATGAAGGACTAGATAAAGAAAGAAAGATGTGACCAGCATAAACTTACTATGATGGTCTCTCATGTCTTCAATTTCTTGTTGGTGTCCTTTTATTTTCTTCATTAACAGTTACAGGAACCATCTCAACTATTTCTTGCCCCTCGTTAGTCAATTTGTCGATAGTTTTCTTGAACCATTATTCAATATAACTTTTCATTGGTGCCACGTTGATTTCATGCCGAATTTTTATGTTCAAAATCTCACCCTCCAAGTCTCTCATATTAAGGAAAATGTAATGTAATGATTCTTCAATGTCTTGATTTTTCACGTAGTAGTCCACTAGCCAATTGTCTATGTTGTCGTCATCATATTCAAGTATACCATAGAACTTTTGAACTATCAACCCTTTAAAAATATCAACATATTCTTCAAACTGTTTCTTTGTGGGGAATATTGAGTTGAGAATTAGCTTGGGGTATTGTACTTTTTTAGTACTCTCGACTAAGTCTATCTCCATGAGCCTCTTGAATAATTCTTCCCTCTTTGATATAGCTTGGTTTCATGATTGAACAATATTACTTATTTTTTTTTTCTTTTCTTTCCAGCATGTGTTCAACTGTTTTATCCATCTTGGGGAGGGAAAATACTCCTCTCTTCTCCTTAGTTTTGTTATATTGGAAACTCTGTTTCCAAAGGGTAGTACAACATCAAGGTAAAAACCTTTATTTTTTAGGTCATCTTACAAATACTCATGGAAGGCATATGCCCTCGATCCAAAAGAAGTAATTTGTTTCAAAGTTTCTCAAGCCTCAGTGATCAATGTCATTATTTTCTTAATATTTATTTCCACATAGCTCCTGGCTTATGTAAGTAGGATTGAGGATCCCTTTATTTTAGCAGTGGGTGTGGTGGGTTGGACTATTGTTAAAGTACTAGCAAGAAGTGGAAGAGGCATTAAGACGTATTTCATTTCCTTGATCCTTTCTTTCGACTTTGTGTTTTCCACTTCAAGACTGCCAATGGAGTCATCCAGACCATCCTTGGTTGCTCTATGAATTCTATAAATCTAGGAAGGTCGCATATCTCTTAGGTCAAACTCTAAATGAGAAATGAAAATTTTAGGAGCTCGGTACCCATGACCAATCCGATGGTCGTAATGTAGATCGTGGATATTTGGGTGCAAAATGGATATCATAAAACTTGGAGTATGAAAGCTTGAACCCGCAAACCTGCGACTACAAAAATGGTTAAGGAGAGAATAATATGATGGTCAATCAGACTCATGATATGGGAGTATGGGTGGAGATGAAGATCCGCGAGTCCGCCAACCCAAGAACCCACCGTTTTTGAAAAAATGACTAGGTATAGTAACTAGAAAGGGAAAAGAGAAGGGAAAAAAGAAAAGGGGAAATGAGGGTAGGTATAGAAGAGGGAAAATAAATGGAAAAAATAAGTTGGGAAAACTCAAAAGCGGGAATTGATCTCAACAGGGATTTGTATTAGTCTAAGACCTTGGTAAACAAACTTTTCCTTCAAAATAAATTGTACCTCTTGAGGATGAATGATGGAGACTCAGTAAGTAAGTTATTGTTTGTTGACATCAAAATTTCGTATGAAGATAAGTGCATTAGTTTATTTTTTTATTTTCCATATTCATGGAATAGTTTGGTTGTAGTTATTGAGAGTAATGAAACCACATTAAAGTTTAATGATATGGTTTCATCCTTTTTATTGGAAGAAATAAAGAGAAAAAACATGGATAGTCAAAGCACATATGCTTTATTTGTAAGAGGATGTTCCCTGGATAGAAATAAAAATAATTCCTTGAGTGGGAGATTTAAATATCCAGGAAAATCCTTAAGGAAATGTTGAAAATGTGGTTAAAATGGGCATTAAAAGAAGGATTGTAGATCTAAAAGTGTTGAGAGCGGGAAGGGATCTAATGATGTTCCTTCCACATAAGGGAAGACCTCCTCAAAGAAAGAAGAAGACATGTACTTGGATTATTCAAGCACACATACAGAGCATGATGTATCATTGATAGATTTAGGTGCTTCTTTTCATATGACTTTCCACAGGGAGTGGATTTTTGAATATGAAACATATAATGGAGGTGACGTTTTCCTAGAGGATTTATCAATAACCAAAATCTTAGGACGAGGAAAATTCAAGTTGCTACTCAATGATGGAAGGATTAGAACACTCCTTGGGGTTTTGCAAATTCTAGAGTTGGATAGAAACTTGATATATGTATGTAATATGAGTGATGTAGGTGTAAATACCATGTTTGAAAAGGAAAATTAAAAAATGGTTCGAGGAGAAATGATTTTGTATAAAGGATGAAAGGATAAACATGATGTTGATGGAAAAAGAAAGGAGCAGGCTTAATGGTGATGGATTAGGACATGAATTTTGTCCAAATGGAGTGGGTATTTCATGTTATTTGGTAAATATATCACCCCCATTAGCGTTGGTGTAAAAAACTTCACATGAGGCATGGAATGGTAAGAAACTCTCTCTTGAACATCTCAGAGTGTTTGGTTGTGATGTTTATGTACATATTCCAAAGGAAAAAAGGAGTAAGCTAGATAATACAAATGAAAATTTTATCTTTATTGGTTATAAAGATGGTATAAAATGTTATAAACTTTGGAACATGGAAACTAAGAAGATTGTTTACAATCAAGATGTTGTCCTTACAGAAGTTAAAGATGTTCCCAAACAAGAAGTCCTATAAAAGGAAAAATAATCAGAGACAATAAAGTTTGAGTTGGTGGGTGAAAAATTTGAATCGACAGAAGAACATGAATCAGAAGAAGAAGAGCCAAGTATTACATTATTGAAGAGATCGGTTTGGGAAAAAAGGCAACCAGAAAGGTATACTCCACCTGATTTTCACTCTAGTTTTGTTTTATCTATTATTGATGATGATCCTAGAACTGTTATGGAGGCAATGGATTCATATGATGGTATACCTATGGAAGGAGGCCATGGTTGAAGAAATGGTAGCCTTGGATAAAAATGAGGCTTGGGATCTAGTCAAGTTGTCGGTTGGAAGAAATTCAATTAGTAAAAATGGGTGTTTAAGAAGAAATTGAATGCAAAAGGTAAAGTGGAGAAGTATAAAGTTCACCTAGTACCAAAGAGATATTCCCAACTAGAGTTAATTGATTTTGGTTTGATAAATTGACTTCTTTTAGATGTATTTTATTTATTGTTGTTGTTGTTTATCTTGAAGTAGAATAGATAGATGTAAATATAGCATTCCTACATGGGGATCTTGGAAAATAAATCTATAGGAAATAACCAAAAGGTTTTGCAGTGAAGGGTAGGAAAGAGCTAGTTTGCAAGTTGAAAAAGTCCTTGTATGGGTTAAAACAATCTCCAAGGATGTGGTATCAAAAGTTTGATACTTATATTTTGGGACTTGGTTTCACAAGGAGAAAAGTTGATCATTGTGTGTATTTCAAATTAGTTGGTTTTCATTTTATTTTTTTGGTTCTGTGTGTTGAAGATATGTTGTTGATTGGAAACAATAAGGAAATCATCAAGGAGGTAAAAACTCAGTTGTCTTCTAAATTTGATATGAAACATATTGGTGCTGCAAATTTTATTTTGGGCATGAAAACTAAAATAGATTAGGAAAATAGGAAACTCTAGTTGAATCAAAATAAATATGATGTTGAGACAATATTGCAGAGGTTTAATATGCAAGAATGTAAACCAGTCAAGGCCCCTATTCATGTATGTGTAAATTATCTTCATATCGGTGTCCCAAGACACGGGAAAAGAAATAGGACATGTCTCATGTTCCTTATGTTGATTTTATTGTAATGGTCTATACTTACACTGAACACTGCACATTCAATAAGAGTTTTGAGTAGGTATATGTCAAAACCAGGGAAGGATCAATGGATAGTTGTAAAAAGGGATTTTAGGTATTTGTGTGGCACTATAGATTATGGAATTTACCACCAAGGAATACTTGGTGCAGATAGAATGTTGACCATACATGGATTTGTTGATGCAGATAGGGTTGGATATGTAAATCACAAAATATCTACAAGTGGTTATGTGTTTAACCTATTTGGAGGAGCGATTAGTTGGATGAGCAAGTGACAATCTATAGTTGAACTCTCAACTATAGAAGATGAATACATGGAAACCACTCATGCGAGTAATAAATTTGTATGGTCACCGAGATTGTGTTCAAGCATTGGGTTTGTACAACAAGCTGTAAGGTTAGATTGTGACAATCATAGTGCAATATTTTTGGAAAAGAACCATGCTTATCATTCTAAGACAAAGAACATTGATGTTAAGTGTCACTTTGTGAGAGACATGGTTGAATACAAAAAGGTGTTGATGATGAAGGTGTACAATTTGAATAATATTGCAGATTCATTGACAAAGTCTATAAGCATTGAGAAGCTCTCCTGGTGTAGAGGAGAAATGGGCATTGTTTCCTTGAATTGTTGATTATGTAATCATCAAGATCCTTGTATGTAAAGAAAACAACAATTGAGAAAATGTTGGATATGTGTTATATTTTTTGCACAATTAGTTCCATGTGATGTATGTAGTGCTAGGGTTTGGGGGTGAAGCCCTCAAATTTTTTTTAGCTCGTATTTTATTTATTTTTGAACGATTTTTGGCCAACGATTTTTCAACCCATTGTATTGCAATTCCAGTTAAGGAATCTAATCCAGGTTGAAGAATTAGGGATTTTGGATGTCACATAATCATGTATCATATATTTTAAATGGTGAAGTTAATACAATGAGAGTTAGAGGTGTGGTTTAAACATTTGTTGGTTTTCGGGATTAAGGGTTTCCCTTGGAAATTCTTGAGTACCATGTGTCAATGCTATTATTTACTTTTCATTTTACAAAGAATATGTGTGTGCTATGCTATATTGTAAAGGTTTAAAACATATAATTTTCAAATATGGAAGTTAGGATGATCAGTCCTATTATCGAATTATTATAATTAGCCCCTTTTATAAAAATTATCTGACTTGATTTTAGAAAGAAAATTAGTTGATGGTTTGAGGACAACAAAGGTCAAGCAAGTTTCAGGAATAAACATGCTATAATCAATCACCTTTCCATCCTTAGAGCTATTGATGATGATTTTAGAGAGAAAAATTAAGATCATGTCTGATATTTCATTGATTTTAGAAAAGCCTTCGACATTGTCAAACTATGGATAAGATTATAAGGAATTGGAATCCCTCTTAATCTCCATCGTTCCATGATTAGGATCAATGGATAAGTTATTTCTAAGACACAATTTAATAAAAAGTGGTCTATGAACACTAATTTTAATGCTGGTCTTGACAAATAATGCCCTCTTTCTCCCATTTTTTTATATCTACATCAATAAAATTGAGCAATGTTTAGAAGAGAAAATATGCATTGGTATTAACATGGTTGGACTCATTTTCATCTTTATATAGGATGATAATGTTGATACCCTTTCAAAAAATATTGAATATCTTCACAAGCAACTCAAAGCCCTCCAAAAGTTCAATAAAAATTATGATTACCCTTGAAGATGAGAAATTTTAAAAATACTTAGGCATCAACTTCAATTGTCATTTGAACCTGAAACATCATTGGTGGTTAGAAAGGATATTATGGTCTTGAACACAAATGTAGAAATGCAAAGATCTTGGATTTGAATAAGAAAAAAATATTTTCAACACTTTAATTATTATGATTATTATTTACCACTATGAAGTTTGGGCTTGTAGTGTCTCTCATGAGACTTGGAAAAAAATTGAGTAATTCCAAAAACACTTCATAACCTATAATTTTAAAATTAAATGCAACACTCCTTACCCCATTCTCTTGATTGAAGTTGGATTCACTTTTGGAATCTACATCCATGATTTGATATTTATATTATAAGCACAAATTGCTCTAGTTAAGAAAATATGGGCTCCCTATTATTGCTTATTGTATGAGAAATGGCCACCACAGGTTTAAAAAGAGGTTGGGCTAGTGATTATGATGTTTGGTTTAACTACTGGAACATAAAAGAAGACAATTAGATTAGTAATATGGAAATACTAAATCTCACATCCCTACGAAGTTTAAATATAAAACTTGGAATGACAATGAAATCAATAATAAGAGGAAATTGAAATACTACAAAGATTTTATAAATCCTAATTTTATGATCAAAACTATTTCCAAAATTTATAGTTTAAAGAACAAAATGAATATCACTAGAATCAAGATCAATTCTCATGACATTCATAGTGAAACTCATCATTGGACTCACTTAAAAACACCTTGGAATGAACAAATTTGTAAAATTTGTAATAAGGAGGTTGAGAAGGAGCACCATTTTCTTTTCACTTGCATTACCTTTAATGATATAAGTCATAACTTTACCTAGTGTCTTCACTGAAATACTCTTCAAGACCTCCTTGGTTATGAAAACCATAATTATATTGGTACTTTCATTTCCACCATGTTCAAATACAAAAATAGTAGTCTAAATAATATCTGAGAGAATTCTTCTAGATTTACCATAATAGGAGTCATGTTTTGATCGATGTTTCAAATGCAAATCAGGATTCATCTTCGTGACAATATCTATTATGGTTCCCTTTATTTATCCAATAGACCTCTTATTAGTCTCAAGAGACATAAACATCATTATCGTCATCAATATATGTGTACTTCTCTCTTTTGTACTTTAATACCTTCGTATTTTTTTCTTTCCAAGTGACTTGGTATAGAATGATCTCTCGCTTAGTATATAGTATAAATGTGTTAGAGATGTCTCCAATATTTTTCTACTCTTATATATAACTAAAAAAGATGAATATAAAACATATTATAGTTTTGACATTCCCCTATACAACAATTTTTTAATTCCTATATGAACTTTGTACTCAGAACTTTGAAGTGACAAATATTCTATCTGATCCGTAGGATCTTTTAAAGACTATGGTTGAGTTTTAATTTTGCATGCGTTAATTAACCATTTGAGAAAACTTAGTGAAGAATGAGGAAAGAAGAGGAATTATAACAGCCATATACATATGTGTAGATCTGAAATGCAATAAAAGACAGCAAACCATAACACGC
>CBVK0100352769.1:0-20564 GCA_900067695.1 Picea abies
ACCAACCTGTACCAAACAACATGTAATCAACATGTACCATAAACAAGTGCAACCAACCATGTACCAAGTATGTACCAATCATGTGTCAACTACTCATCAACTATGACTCATCAATATATACCAACATCATCAACTATACACCTCGTGTATGTGCCAACTCATCAACTACTTATCTCAACCATGTACCCAACTTGTACCTCAACCAAAAGCCCTCATCAATTTCATCATCCAAATATGATTTGTAACTCTGTAATAGACCTGGTGTATATGATCACATACCTACAAACCTTCCTTAACTTTAACAACAAGATACTAGCATTTTCATCAAACTTTTATTTAGTCTCACATGACTAGTTTTGGATTAGTCAACAACCCTAACTTGAAATAATCATAACCATGTACCTGTAATGAATAAAGCTCTGAAAATGATACACAGTGTTCTTCAGTGTAAAATGATACACAGTGTTCTTCAGTGTGTTTTGTGTAATTCCTCCAGGTGTCACTACTTGGAACCTCTCAGAAAATTATTTATAGCAAAAATGGCATACCTTGTTGAATTTTGGTTTATTCTAGAGAGCGACCTTGTAGAGCGTTTCCCGCATGGAATATTTGTTGAATGGATCTAAAAATGTTACACATAATACTACATAATGTACTCTAACCAACACATTTGGTCTTGCTGAATTTGGATATGTTATGGAGAAGTTATGACGTTTTTACCCGAAACACTTGTTTTAGACTAGTTTCACGACTAGCCACAAACCCTATTTTCCACGGAGTGTAACTCTAAAAATTCAACGACCCACAAGCTGAATTTTTTACCACAGATACCTGGATATGTTTCCTGAATGGCATATCAATTTCACGGTTTGAATCATTCTAGAAAAAAATATATTGTGAAAATAGTGAGATGACCTGTAAATAACATACCTTAGAAAGCATCATCAAAAGAATTTATCCTCCCTTGAATTCTGGCCTTCTTTTCTTCACCTTCCCTCTGAAATTTGGCTTAGATATCCTCTGGTTACCTCAGACACCTATAGATATTCAATATGCTCAAGTGTGATCTAAAATGAGAGAGCATTGCCTCTTATTTATACTCTCCAAGTAGCTTCCTTAAAAACATATTCTAGGTCACTTTGCCCACTTTCCTTGTTTTAGGGTTAACCCACTTCTAATTTCTCCATTAAATTTATTATTTAAATAATTTATTTTATATTCACTTTCAATTATAATACACTCATCACTTCACTTTATTATTTACCTTCTAAAATCCCTTAAACCACTTTGACTACTTTGACTTTTTGGGGCTTCTAGATGACATATGTGGGTCCTCCAACTTCGTAAGGCCATAACTCTCAAACCGTGAGGAGTTATGTGACATTCCACATACCACCAGAAATGGAATGACATGTACTATCCATATAGAATAGTATTACCTGCAAATATATCAAAACTCATACCATTATCCATCAAACAAACTTGGGTCCATTACCCAAACTTGGGTTCTCCAACTTTTCATGGCCATAACTCTCTAACCGTGAGGAGTTATGTGACGTTCCACATGCCACCAGAAATGGCATGACAATCACTATCCATCTAGGACAGTTTCACTGAAAAATTCACTGTCCTTCATCTCATTATTCCACAAATAAGCATGGGTTCTCTAACCATACTTCTAGGATAACTCAATCCGCAAAGCGTCTTCCCGTGAGGGATTTCACCATAAGGGGACCACTTTGGAGTTCATCCATTTCTACTTATTATCAACCATGACAAGACAATAATGAGTCATCTTTACATCAAACAAACTTGGGTCCATTACCCAAACCTTTGTGCTATCGAGCTTTCTTCAAGGGTTGACATCAATGACAACTAACCTTAATCAACACAAGGGTCATTATCCCCGATAAGGGAACCCTTAGTTCTTTGAAGGACCATTTTCCCTAGTATGAGAGCTTGAAAAATGTTTTATTGTATTTGAGCCACTTTCCTTGGTATGAGTGCTCAATAATGTTATGCATCTCATCAATATTGCTAGTGTGCAAGCAATGAAAGAGAAAAGGAGATCATTCCACTTGATCTTATCTCTTTTTGGTGCAGTCTCTCAAAGGGGGACCTGGTTAGTGGACAATGAGATCACATGGTAGGTAGCGTGATCTATTTTGTAGTCTAACTCGGAGGGAGTCAATACTCAAGGGGAGTCATCTAGCTCATGCAAAGAATCAAACATAGAGGGAAAGACCTTCCAACATGATGTCATGGAGTGACATCACCAAAAATGATGCTCAGAGACAAGTAGTATCTAGGAGCAATGTACCTCCCAGGACAGAACCATGCCAAATAACAAAGACATTTCCAGTGACTATGAACGCAAGTTATGGTGATGAACCCTGTGATGGAGGAAGATACAATATGAGACTCAGAGAGAGTAGTTGTAGTAGTCCCAATACATAAGTTGAGCCATGAGATGTTGAGGGAGCATGCATGGCAACAGTTCCAATGTATGTAGAGGCACTCCCAGAGAGGGAGGTGGTACCTTCTAAGAGAGCAAGAGACCTCAGAGATAATTGTTCCATGCTTCAGCTATGAGCCACATCATTGATTCTGAGCATTCATGTTATGAGGAGACATCTAGTCAGCCAGTATGGAGAGATGCCATGATGGAGGAGTATCGGTCCATCATGAAGAATGATGCGTGGGATATTGTTTCTGTTGGAAATACTAAAACAACTGAGAGGGGGGGGGTGAATCAGTTGTATATAAGCTTAAACAATTTTAAGTCTGTTAAAACATTATTAATCTTTCTTCATGTGGTCATCAACAATGTACAACATATGAACAGTAAAAGTAAAAACCATCAGTCACACATGAAGTACACACAGAGACAGATTTTCACGAGGAAACCCATAAAAGGAGAAAACCTCTTCTTCTTCGAAATGATAGGCAGTCTTTTGCAGTTATGTACATCATTTACAATTGAGCACCAACTCAATGTGAGGTTGCTACCTCTGTCTTACAAGCTACAACTTGTTTGAGAGCTCCAACTCTCTGGTTTCTCTAGCACCCACTAGAAGGAAGCACCAACTCCCTGAGTATTCCAGCACCAACTGGATGGAAGCACCAACTTCCTGAATGTTCCAGCACCAACTGGATGGAAGCACCAACTTCCAGTTACACAGGCTCCAACTTGCATAACAGAGAACACATGTTCTCCCTAGCACCACCCTGCCACCCTTGTTTCTCTGGCTGCAACCAGATGGAAGCTACAACTTCTTGTGTTCAAGCACCCACTTGAACTTCTGAGGACAACAGTCCTCCCAAGCACCTCCCAACCACCCTTGAATATGAAATAATGAATACACAGACAACTATTCAGATCATTCTTACCAGTCTTTCTCTGTATCTGATCTTCAACAAACTGTTTTGCAATTCTTCTCTTCTTCAACAGGTTTGCTCTGCATCATATTCTTCTGTCATTCAGCTCTTCTTCTGCTCTGCCTGTCATTAAATTTCATGCTCAACGTCTTCTCCTTTCTCCTTTCTTACTATTTCGTTCTTTTTCCATCCAGAACAACCAACTCAATTCAGTCTCGCTCAGTTTCTTTTATACACGATTCCTTGACGATTCCACTTCCCCTTCCAATAGGTAATACAAGGACATATGTCTTGGCAACTGAAACGCTAACCGATTTGTCATGATCAGTCTGTTTCTCTTAATGGATTCATAACTGAAGCGTTAATGTATGAGAAAGAACAGCAGCCCTCCGATCAATATTTGATCCAACGGTTCAGATCCCATCGGGATTTCACTCATCGCGATTTCGGCATTCTCAGTGTCGAGATGTACATGTACTTGGAACCCCCGATTCTCCGATCCCCGATGTGCTCCTTTCCCGAGCTTTAGCCCCTTACGGCTACACAATGGTCCATGTGACCAGTTATCATGTGACTGTCACTATACCTCTCGTCGGGATTTCGGGGTTTACAATGATAATGTGCATACGCTCCTTGGACCCGCGATATGTCGATTCCCGACTTCCTCTGTACTCCTTACACCTGTCCTCCACTGACTCCTGGATGTGCCACGTGTCCCTATCTGACGTGAGTTGGATCGACGGTCTAGATCACATGTTGAATCTGACGGTTCAGATTCAATCGCGATTTCGCATATCGCGAAATTGGGGTTTTCGTTGCATTGTGTTCTTTGCATATTGAAATCTCGATCCCCGAAACTCCGATGAAGAAAATCAACGATCCATATCTCATGCTTTCTTTAACGACTGCGATCAAATCGTGAAATCACATATCGCGATTTCGGGGTTTTCGTTGTCATTGTTCACGAGACTCGTGAAACTCCGATTCCCGATTCTCCGATGAAGCCTCTCCTCTTGTTCATGGGAACTTATCCTCCGTGTAACTTCTGCCAATATGACGGCTGTCGACGACTCTGCACCAAATCTAACGGCTCTCGCTGCGTGCACTCACTGCTTTCGATCATTCACCTCTCTGAACTTGTCTTCTGTTTGCCTGTCATCTTCAATGTTGTACTTGCCATCAATGACAAGCTTACGCTGCCTGTTCACCGAATTTGCCAACAGTTTCGAGACTTGAGGGGAAGTATGTAGTGACTTCCAAGTGGATCTATAAGACCAAACACACAACTGAGAGAAGCACAAAACGAGATTTGTTGCTAGAGGATTCTCTCATATGGAGGGAATAGATTATTAGGAGACATTTTCTCCTGTTGCTCGATACACTTCTATTCAGACGATTATTTCCCTTGCAACATCCATGCGTTGGAGACTACATCAGATGGACGTGAAGACAACCCTTCTAAATAGAGAGATTGAGGAAGAAGTATACATCGAGCAGCCAAATGGTTTTGTGATACATGAGAAGGAGTCTCATGTGTGCGGGTTGAAGAAGGCCTTGTATGGGCTTAAGCAGGCACCTCGAGCTTGGTATGCAAGGATTGATGGACACTTGATGAGTTTGGGCTTCAACAAAAGTGTTGTTGATCCCAACTTGTACTACAAGACTATTAATGGTGTGGCAGAGAAATGATGAGATCCTCCTAAGTCAGAGGAAGTACATAGTTGAGATATTGAAGAAGTTTGGGATGTTGAACTGTAAGCCAATGGCTACACCAACTGTGACGAATCTAAAGAAACTAAGTGTGTCTTCTTTCGATTATGAAGAGATTGATCTGACCCTGTATAAACAGCTGATTGGAGCATTGATGTATCTAGTTAACACCAGACCAGATATTTTCTATGCAAATAGTGCATTTAGCCATTTTATGAGTCAGTCAAGATAGACACACTGGATTGATGTGAAGCATGTGTTGAGACACGTGTGAGGCACAATTGGACATGGTCTGAGATATACTTCTAGTATTGACATGAGATTGCAAGGATATATAGATTTTGATTGGGCAGGGAGCGCAGTGGACAGAAAGAGCACCTTTAGGCGTTGCTTCACTTTGGGATCTGCCATGGTTTCCTAGTGTAGCAGGAAACAGACTTGTGTGGCATTGAGCACTGCAGAAGCATAGTACATTGCATTGAGTGTGGCATTCTGTGAAGTAGTGTGGCTTTGCAAGATCCTTGCATATTTATTTGGACATGTGTTGGAATCCACTGTTATTCATTGTGATAACCAGAGTTATGTGAAGCTCTCAGAGAATCCAGTGTTTCATGACAAATCGAAACAGATTGAGATCAAGTACCATTACATCTGAGACATGGTACAGAGGAAGGCAGTACTGGTGCATTACCTTCCTACAGATGAGTAGGTTGTTGATGTTCTTACCAAACCATGATGAAGTTCGAGTACTTACGTGACAGACTTGGCGTGGCAGAGAATGCCTCCCTCACTAAGAGGGAGTGTTGATGTTTTCATCTTCTTGAGACATTCTCTAGATTGTACTCCTCCATGACTAAGTTTAGTTGATCTATGAGGACACTTATCCGAGAAGGGATAAGTGGGTTTGGTTTTATAGCCCAACATACCTTGTGGAGAGCACATGAGGACATGTCAAGGAAGTTGACCTTGACGTCACACACTATGGGGAGTTGACCCTAGTGTTTCTAGAGGGATTAGCCTCTAGAAGTCCACATGGGAGTGTCATGTGTGACAGACATTCTCCAGATCATACTCTCTGTGATTGAGTTGAGTTGATCTGTGAGGACACTTATCCAAGAAGGGATAAGTGTGTTTGGGATTATAGCCCAACTTCCCTTGTGGAGAGCACATGAGGACATGTCCCTTGTGGAGAGTACATGAGGATACATCCCATGTGAAGAGCACATGAGGACATGTCAAGGGAGTTGACATTAACGTCACACACTATGGGGAGTCGACCCCAGTGTTTATAGGGGGAGTAACCTCTAGAAGTCCACATGGGAGTGCCATGTGCGACAAACCTTTTGCTACTACGTTTGTTGTGTACCAATGGTGGAGACTGTGTGTCTTTGGACAGTAGTTATGCACTACTACAGTGGCTGTGTACCATTCCCAGTGATTATGTGTCACTAGACATTAATTGTATGCTACTAGCAATGGTTGTGTACCACTAGACAGTAGTTGTGTACTACTATGGTTCAACATCGAGCAGACCTTCTCCTAGATTGAGTTACAAACCAAGGGATATAACATACATTTATCAAAAAGGTGTACTTGTGGTAAATGGGCCCAGGCGTAGTCCTTCCTTGATCATGACAAGGAATAATACAGACTCGAGGTGCTTTCCAAGTGTCAGTTAGCATCGGGCTGACATTCACTCACATGGGTGTACCTGTGGTGAACGACCTTGGTGTGGTCTTTGTCCTAGTCATGGTGATTTGACAAGGAATGATAAAGACTCAAGATGCTAGGTGCTATCACATACAGACCCAAAATGAGCCTGATCTCAAAGAGAGTCAATTGGCTCAGAGGACGAGCCACAAGGGGAGTTTTCCGCTCGATTCAAGTAGGAGAGAGACATCTCCCAAGTCTAACAGATAAGTGTCATGAGTCTAGGGTGAAGTTTGTATACTTTAGAGACAAGCTTGGCATGATGCATAATGTCTCCCTCATTGAGAGGGAGTGTTGATGTTTGGACAACATCGGGAAGAGATTCTCTTAAGATTAATAATTAATATATATATAATAAGTAAATGGTAATAATAAATAGTTATTGATTATCCAAGGGACGCATCCTTTCATGGATGGTCACCATATGTTCTCTATATATGGAACATTCATCGTTGTAATAATATATTGAATATACAAATCATCTCATATAGAAAAATCAACATCCTGACCATACATACCACTTTTCGCTCATTACATTCCCATTGTATTGCTCTCTTTTAGGCCCTTTGACTTTAGTGACCCAAGAAGGGAATGTACTTCATTTCATGGGAAGAAGGGGATAAAGGCCTAGAGGGATTGTTGTTGGCTAAAAAGGTAAAATCCTATATATTGACTTTTGAGATGCTTCGCCCAGGGATCCCCGAGAAAGCAATGAAACGCTTCTTTGTAAGAAATGGGGGACCTACAAGAATAAATGATAACAAATGCTCAAGGGGTTAGTTGGAGGATAGGAGATCTCATCATGAGCCGACCTATCATGATAATGGGTATTTAGCGGTATGACATTACCATCATCCGGTCAACAAGCCAGGGTAGTGGCTCTCAGTTACACAACCGAGAGAAAGGGGGTCTCATCATGAGCCAACCTTCTCATTTCTGCAAGGTATTTGTGAGTGACACTGTCATTATCTGGACACCACGCCAAGACAGTGGCCTTCAACTTGTTCCTTAAATCATGAAAAAAAACAAAGAATGGTAAGAAAATGATCTTGGAAAAAATGCATTGCAAATGAAGGTGCCACACACCCTCTAAAAAGGCACCCATAAATGAGATAATACGAGCCCTTGTATGTCATGAAAATCATTGACATATGAAGTCCAAATCCCTTTCCAACTCATCATCCATTTCATGACCTTGAAAGGCCATCCTTTGGAGCGTCCCCTACTTGAGGATTTTGGTCTACCCAATAGGAATTTTATGACACCCCTCCCATACTTAAACTTGGTCAATTGTACAGGGTTTTTGAGCATTTGTTTCATTTGATGAGGTATTTTTTATGCACATGCTTAGGTGCCTTATTTATTAGATGTGGTTTACACTTGTTGTGATATCTTTGACTTGAGATGTTTGGAGAGCATACCCTTTTGTTTTGTAGGACCTTGCTCGGTGGCCAATTTTGGAAGAACAAGCCTAGCTTGGGCTTCCATGGGGCAAGAAGCCCACCGTATGGATGCCTAAAGCCCACATGTCGAATTATGATGACTTGCCTTTGGAGGCCTAGAAGACAACGTGGAAGACATGACCTAGCCCTCACATGCCAAACGTTTTGCCTAGGAGAGGCAAAATTTCACTTATGGAGGCCTGACGTCACCTAAAGGGCTAGGTTTTGATGGTGGTGGAGTTATTGCACATTGACCCTTGGAAATTTTTTGATTGAAGGAGGCATGGATTGACCCTATAACATGATGAGGAGGCTCAAGGATCCCCAACGACCTCCATTCTCTTCTCCAACAACTTGCTCAAAGAGACAAAACGTCCCCTAAAGGGGTGACATCATCTTCTTTTTAGGGTTTCTAATGTGTTAAAGTGAATTTTAAATGAGTTCTTTGGTTAAAGGGGTAAGAGAAAGGTTGTTGACCCCTTATCTTATGTTTTACCCTTTGAATGTGGACAAACTATGTGTTAGAACTTTTGTGTAAATAGAGATCATATGAATCTCTTTTCAAAACATAATTCTCCCATTTTGAGAGGTACTTTGCTGAAATTTTCGCCCTCTTTGGGAAATCTCTATCCCTTATGCAATTTGTTATGGTTTCTCTTTACTATTGGATGGATGGATGGATGATGCGCTAGCTCTCTTGGAGGATTCTTTTCTTGCTTATGGTGGAATTTGCTTAGTGAATTAGGGTTTCATCTTGTTAATGCTTCAACTTGGTAAGGATTTCATGGGTATTGCTCTCTTTTCTTGGTTGTAAGATTAATTTGATGATATATTGGGGAGTATAAGGGCATACACCCCCATCCAAGTCCATTTTTATTGTTTGGAATAATCTATTGTGCAAAGGAAACCAGGAGGAGTAAAAGGGTTTACACCCTCCTAGGTTTTCCTTGTTGGTTAGGGTTTGCCTTGGGGAGTAAAAGGGTTTACACCCCCAAGGAAGTAACTCATCCAACTTGTTTGATCAAGAGGCTCCATTTACCCAATGGTTAGAGGCACCAGTTCAATTGCATTGGAAAAATAAAATCTTGCATTGGTAAACGTGAAATCCTGGAATTTTGAGATTGTCTAAATTGGAAAGTGATCTTTGTGCCTAAGACACCTTTGAGCTGCTAGGGTGTTTTGTTTCTGCTATTACAACTTAAATCTACAACCATTAGGGTTGCACAAACCCCAAAACAAATGTTTTAATAAATCGCAAACCAACCGTAAGAAGTTGCTAAAAATCTACCCCTATAATCTACTAGTCTAAGTGCACTTTTTGGGTGGATTGTTAGCAAGTTTGGTGATTGAATTATTTGTTGTAATAACTTGCTTGTTACATCCATAAGGCTGATAATTACCACTACAGTAACTTGTTTATGACAACCTTGCTTTTATGCTAAAGTCTTGCTCTTTCATTCTTAAGTTAAGCTATTCTTTACTAGCTTGTCTCTTGCTTATTCAACTAGACTTTTATCACTTATTTTCCAGCTCTTGTTATCTTTTACATGCTGATATATATCAATGAGTGTTGCTGCATTTAGAGACAACAAGCTTAACTTTCTTTTCCACCTAACATATACTATGAATAAATGGTTTTTCTTGTATCTCGGGCAGGTACAAATACTCTCAGCAGGTACCCAGGGACCTGGAAAACTTAAACCTTTCCTGAAACCCATTCTTAAGCCTTCTTCCATCTAGTAACTTGACCTATAGGGGCTTCCATTCATACATATCACCTTCCATCTCTTTCCCCCCTAGG
Organism: Picea abies; assembly: GCA_900067695.1. Taxonomy (NCBI): domain Eukaryota; kingdom Viridiplantae; phylum Streptophyta; class Pinopsida; order Pinales; family Pinaceae; genus Picea; species Picea abies. The sequence goes on from CBVK0100352769.1 coordinate 10,042, forward strand.
GTCACCAGGATACCCCCCTTGAGGTGATTTTACCATCTCTAAAGTGACGGGAACACCTGAATAAGGTGACAGTGGGTAGGTGCTCTCAAAGTTGTCACCATTTTGGTGCTTAGGTCGGGCTTTTCCCAATCTACAACTTGTGCAATAACAATTTGGCGTCGTTTCTGAGGAGGATCTTGAATCATCTTCATTCCCTAACAACACTTTGGCAAGCTTCCCTCCCAAATCCTCTATCCCTTAGCTTGCCTTGCGACTCCATTGAAGAACATTGCCTTTTCCACCCTTGATAAGTTTCCCTTGAATCTTGTCCAACGACTCCACCTTCCTCATACCCACCTTTCCCTCCTTTGGTGAGACTTGATATCACCTGGCGACTCCATTGAGGTGTCTTTTCAGTCAATGGAATTAAGGCACCATGGGATGAACCCTCATCCAAAACTTGGTATGACTTGAAGATGTCATTTTTACAGATGGAAAAGGAAAAGGTTGCTAATAAAGTTGCTAAGGAAATGATGAATCACATAAGAGAGTTATTTCATGCCCTTGACGATGAAGAAGTGCTCGAAGTACAGACATATGAAGAAATTTACCAAGAAGATTTCGATGAATTTTCTCATGTTGGAGATCCGGACGAGACATTTGATGAAGATGAAGTGCCCATATCTGCTCTTCCATTTGATGAAGACATCCAGGCCTTTGTTCCTCCTGCACATTAGGAAGAGAACATGATGAGTTGTGATCCTTTCGAAGATCTTGATGATACTTTATTCAATGACTTCATAAATGAAGAAGTATTGGATGAAACCTTGGATGTGATAGATCCTCTTCAAGAAAAGAAAACAAAGCACTGTGCACTAAGAATCAAGCCTCTTGTGATGAAGAGGCGATGGAGGGGCCTGTTCGTAAGAAGAAAGAAGAATTCTGATAAAGCGAAACATATTGAGGCATTGTTATCTTTACCCCTGCTTGATGAAGACAAGGTTGTCCAACCTTGCTCTCCTCCTACACACGCTGTTGAAGAAACGACGAATCTTGATGATGAAGAATTTGAAGATCTAGTTGAAATTGCCTTACCCTCTGTCCTTCCTACACACAAAGACGAAGAGATGGTCATTTTTAGTCACACTAATGGTCTTATGAAAGAACCCTTCAAGGTGGTTGATGAGCATATAGACACTTTTATACGTATTGGGAGACGTAGATGGGACATGAGTTGTTTTATTTTTTACGGATATCTCTTCTATGACATTGAAGGCCACTCTCAGATAAAGGATACAAGCATCTTTTCATAGGATTTCTTTTTATAGTTGGATGGTCCATATATTTGGCAACACGATGATGATATGGTCACAGACTTATTCCATCCTATTGAGGATAACTTGTCACAATTTACTCATGATGAATCTCATCCATCCCTTGAGAATTGTGATGATTACTTTTCCAATGACTCGGGCCTGTTCTATGAAGATTTCCAACCACTGTTGCACTCAGATGGACACTAGATCGTGGTCAGCCTAGAGCAGTCTGGGACTCACCCTGCCAAATGGAAGTGTTATCACATTCAGACCTTGGGCATATATTAACAGATAAAGAAGAAGAAATGTGTTATGAGTATGGAGGAAGATTTTTTCTCTAGAACCAAGGCGGTCCCTTTCATCTTATATTTCTTTTTGGGAAGCCTTGCAATCTTCTTCCAATCTCTCATATCCTTCCAGTCTTCAATGAGCAATGGATCTTTGTGCATCAATGAAGATGAGCCATCGTTTACATATGGTAGCCATCTCCATAGATGGATTGATCAGGTTGGTGGCTATACTTTCAGGCAGGATGATCGAGCTGATGGTTTCTCTTTCCAATAAGATTTCCTCCCTCCCACCCATCTCCATGAGTTTTATTTCATGATGGATTTTATGTGTATTTATACTCATGATTATTATGTGCTTGACTTATCTTTGTCGTGTGACATGATTAAGCATGGGGAAGATACTTTGATGAGATGATCAATTGGTTGCACTGGTTGTATGACTTCACCTGACAACATCTATCACCTGATCTTCAGGGCCCCAAGGCCCCCAGGTAAGTAGGTAAGTCATCTTTCTTTCCTTGCATTTACATTTGGATTGCTCATATTATTTTAGATTAATTTCACATTTCGTTTTGCTCTACTTGCATATTGATTTCATGTTTAGTTTAGAAATTTTTTAAAAAATGTCAAAATTTTATTTTCTAGATTAGTTTTCATTTTTTATTTTGATATGGACGAAGGGTGATAGAACCACCCTAGATTTTACAGTTTCTTGTTTCAATATAGGCACAGGTCTATCAAGATATGTTGTGGTTCAATTTCACTCTACGATGATCACATGTCCCCAAGTAGGAGCCAGATGTTATCCCCATTTTGTGGGATAATTAAGGAGATCATGTCTTAAGGCCCCTAGGTTGCAGATATGGAGTGCTGAGAGACTACATGACCAACAATGTCCACTTGCACATATATAAGCCCGCTCTATCACCACATTCTGATCCATTTGTGAGCGCATCCACCACACCAGCTAGCTTATGGAAGGTAGATGGGTGTTGCTCCATGTGGTACAAGTCAGGTATTGCGGCAAGTAATCACCCTAGTATTTAAGGCATTTAAACATGTTGTATTTAAGCTAATTTTGATTGTAGAACACATGCTTGGACATTATTCCTTTGACCCTGTTTCACCTTGGTGAGTGTCATAGATTTCCTAGTAAGTGGCCAACCTTTGGGAAAGGTTTGCGACTGGGGGTCCCTTGAGGGGTTATCGTACCATTCCCGACCATACATAACACTTTCTACTTATTATATTCCCATCATATTTCCCTCTTCTAGGCCCTTTGACTTTAGTGACCCAAGAAGGGCATGTACAACATTTCATGGGAAGAAGAGGCTCAAGGCCGAGAGGGATTGTTGTTGGCTAAAAAGGTAAAAGCCTAAATATTAACCTTCCAGATGTTGTAGTTATTGGAGCAGGACTAATTACAGTGGAAATGAATTGGAACTAGCAGAAAATTTGCAAAGATGGATCATGTGACAGATTGGAATATCAATTGGGTACAATAGAAAGATGAATTTTTCTATGTGGAGAAGAAGATTTGTGGCAAAAGGGTTCTCCCAGAAAGAGGGAGAAGCAAGTGAGGAAAATTGGACAAGTAGGTTTTTTTAGTAATAGCCAGAGTTGGCCTCTGAGTTTGAGATGAAGGATCTTGGCTTAATGCATTATTGTTTAGGGTTAGAAGTGTGGCAGAGATATTATGAGATTTTTTTTTCACAAGGAAACTATGCAGTAGAGATCCTTAAAAAGTTTGGGATGATGGACTGCAAGTCGATGGCCACACCCATGATATCAAATTTGAAGAAGGTGTGTCATGTTCAAGAGCGACACTTACTGCCAATCAATTCAACGATGAAACATATCCCTTTCCCAAATTTTCCCCCACCATTTCTGGCAAGTACCTCTTTATTTTTACGCAAGCTTGAAGATGATCACATATGCTTGTTGATATAAGCTCCTCCTTCAGACGAGTCCCTCGGAGTATTTTTAACGAACCCTAGGAAGGAGTGGTTCGGTCCCATTACGGGTCTGTCAATGTTTGTTTAACGAGTCCAGACATAGTAAACTCGAAGGTTTTTCAAGATTATAGAGTTTGGAAAAACACTTAAAAGATAACTCTCTTAGTTCTTTTTTTGTACAACAGTCCAACGAGACTGAAAAAGGGTTAAACTATCGCTCGAAGGATGCGTAACTTCAAATACTTTAACGAGCGTGAAAATAGTAAGATCGCTCGGCAATCTTTTCATGTTTAGAGAGTCTGAAAAGAGCTTAAATATAACTCCAGGGGGGTTTCTTTTTCGTGTAACCACAGCGAGCCCAGAAAAGTGATAAAACAATGCTCGATCACGTTCTTATGTTTTTCACAAGCGCAAGAACGGATAAAAGGCGCTCGAGGTTTTATGTCAAAACCATAACAAACAATCAAAATCACACCACACCAGGTAAAAATTCTGTTCATAATCATCCATGTTTGCACCTGCCAATCATTTCACTCATTTTCACATTAGTGATTAGGGTTATAAAATGAATAAACACAAAAACCCACATTTAATATAGTAAAAAGTAATTAAAATGAGTGAATAACCAAAATTACCATACCATTTCATACTTTTACCATTTTAGTCCAAAAAACCTCATTTTACCCTCTACCTTCGACGTCGATTTCCGGGAGCTACGGGTGATCATTCGGCGAGCTGTCAGCAGCATTTTGGTAAGTTCTCAATCCCTTATCTTTTCATGGTTCAAAATTATGTTTTCATTGGTTAAAAATCAAGTTTTAAGTCAATTTTTTGAACCCTATGCGCGTGGAAGCATTCTCGCAGGTGGCCCATACAGGACCTGCGAGAATGACTCATTCTCGCAGGTGGGCCTTAAGGTGCCTGCAAGAAGTTCACACTGCGCGTAATAGGTCACCTGCGAACAGTGCAGAGTTCAAAAAATTATGCAACGTTTAGCCAATAGAAAAAGTTTATCTTATTAATAAGATCATTAACCATGTTTATATGTTGCTTATGCAGGTTAGTAGCCACAATCATGGTGTTAGAGTGGCGGGAACGAGAGCATGAGGAGGACAATGCCAATGTCGAAAACCATCCTCCCACCATAGCTGCACTAAGAGACTGCGATCTCTTAAAGTATTTCCGTATCCCGGGCATGAGAGCTCAAGTGCGATTATTGGAATACCTAGTCCGAATGTGGGATCCAGACCAACAAGTCTTCATCATGGGAGCTCATACCTTGACTATTGACATCGAGGACATCTATTTCTTGACTGGATTATCCAGGCGCGGGTCCTATGTCAGTTTGACTGGCAGGAGAGCAGGGGGTTTAAAAATGAGTGAGTATTGCAACCAGTACTGCGTGCCTGAGGCTGAACGACAGAAAGGGAAAGTGGCAATTTGGGGAGTGATTGATTTGACTCTCCGCACCATTCTCTTTGCCATTGCTCGGATGGCGGTAAGTGTTGCTCCACATATGGCTCTGCAAAGCTATTTCCAGTACGCCATCGAGTGTATTGAGCCCCGGGTATTTAACTGGGCTGACGCAGTATTACGCAATGTCAAGAAACAGTTGACTAAGTGCAGGCGTGGAAATCTGAAACAGTTTGGTTATGGATCATTGTTAGTGTCCTTCTTCCTGGAGAGAGTCCCTGTATTTCGTCTACAGGCTGAGTGGGATCTTCCTGGTCCCAGAGATCCAAGGATCTTGCGGTGGTGTCGGCTCATGGCCCAACATGTGGCAGGTCCTATCGTCAAATATGGAAATGTTTTCTTCGACTGGTTGCAGAACCAGATGATGATGGTGGACGACTACGCATATGTCGGGTTGGATTTCAGAGGAGATCCGGATTTAGCACTACCTGAGGACGCACAGTGGGGAGACCTCGGTAAGAAGTACACAATTTTTTTGAGTTTTTAAATGTTTTTGAATTTTTTAACCATATTTAAATGTTTTTGTTTTATAGATTTACCTGAAGACTAACACCAAATACTTGTTGATAACACAGACGTTGGACCATATAGACCTGCTGGTAGTTCTCCTATCTAGCGACGAGGAGAGGCAGCAGTAGCAGTTCCACAGTACGTCGAGGATTATCTGACAGTGGAGCAGAATTTAGAGGGTCTGATGGCAGACGTTCCAGATATGACTCTGGAAGAGATTCCCCGACGCGATCAGCATCACACTGTGGGGGTTTATGCATCTATGGGTCGACTGCTTCACAGAGTTGCTAGGACATTAGTGTGTTATCGTGAACATCATCCTTGATGTCATTATGTAGAAGCTATGGGCTTCAATTTTGATATTTTGCTCTTCGGACAAACAATTTGTAAAAACAAACTTTGATCGTTATATATATATACACGGCTTCTACCGGCTTACTTTACATTACATTTTAATGTGTTTGATTTATAAATGATTAAAATGCCTGTCCAATACATAATTAGCTAAAGCATCTGTCAATGTATTAAGACATCTAGGAATGTGTTGATATTCAATGTGATCAAAATACAGTTTCAAGAGGCGAATCCGCAAATATACCCTTAATAGAGTAGGACTTCGAATAGAATATACATTACTGAGCTGTAGTACTACCAGCTGCGAGTCAAGTCGGATAACCAAACGACGAATTCCGAGAGAGATAGCATCAACCAGTAATTCAACAACGACGCTATACTCTGCGATGTTGTTGGTTGCTCGGCCAAGACATACACCTCGTAAAGATATAAGCTCGTTTGTTGGGGCATAGATTGCCCATGCAGCGAAAGCTAGGTTCTGAGTACTACGGCTAGCACCGTTGGCGAAGCCAATATAAGGTAGCGAATATTCCGACATCTGGCAATCAAACACAACGTCACGTAAGGGCAGAGACCAGATAACGTCAAAAGCAAAACTAAAGTAACACACACACGCAGTATGATACATAAGATACAAGTACTCATGCACAAATAACTCATGCATAGTACTTCTTCAAGTACAACCCATTCCTGGGTTCACTCAAAGGTACACCATCATAATCAACTAGCTCATACGCTCCTATTTCCAAAACTTTGCTAACAATGTAAGGCCCACGCCACATAGGTTCAAATTTCTCGGCTCGCAGGACATCTTTATTTTGTTCATATAGAAGAACAAGATCTCCTTCAGAGAAGACACGAGGTTTGACATGCTTGTCATATTGTGCTTTAACGCGTTTCTTTTGGGCTTCTATTACTAATTTGGCATCACGACGGGTCTCGTCTAATCGCATTAGATACAACAGACGTTCCTCTTCGGCAGAAGTATTAGGTAAGAGCTCTACAGCTAGCTTCAAAGAAGGTATTTCACATTCTATTGGCAGAATGGCTTCCATGCCATAAACTAATCGAAAAGGCGTAAATCCCGTAGCAGATTTAACAGATGTCCGATACGCCCACAATGTCGAAAATAACATCGTGTGCCAGCTAGTTTTATGGATTCCTGTCATCCGTCAAATCATAGTTATAAGAACCTTATTGATGGCTTCGACCTGGCCATTGGCCTATGGATAATAGGGTGTTGAGCTATCATGACGAAGGCCCAACTTCTCTGTAAGTTCAGACATCATATAATTCCTAAAATGACTACCGTGGTCTGTAACGATAGCCTGAGGAACACCAAAACGAGTGATGACATGGTTGAAAAGAAATAACGCTGCAGTCTTTCCAGTATTATCGAATGTCGGCATCGCCTCGGCCCACTTAGTAAAATAATCAACAGCTACAATAATATAACCATGCCCCCCGACCGAGTGAGGGTGACATGTCATGAAATCAATGCCCCATTTTGTGAAAGGACCTACTGAGACCACAGGATGAAGGGGAGCAGGATGCGACCAAATCTTCTGATTAAAGGTCTGGTAGGCATGACACTTCTGAACAGTCATAATGCAGTCATTGAATAAAGAAGGCCAAAAGTATCCTGCACGTAAGATCTTCTGGGCAGTAGCATACCCAGACATATGACCACCACATGCTCCTGAATGGCAGTCATTCAAAGCTTTCTCAGCTTCGTCAAAAGTCAAACAATGCCGAAAGACAGAGTTAATGCCTCGACGGTATAGAGTATCGCCGAGGATAATATAATGACGTGCTTGATAACAGATACGACGACGTTCGGCACTAGACAAAGTAGGCCAACAAGTTTGAGTTTGGAGATATATAATGATATCTCCGTACCAAATATCGTCAGTACTGATAAGGAAAAGTGATTCGTCGGGTAACGAATCAACTGCTACTTTTTCCGTGGCAGTGTGGGGAAAATCACAAATTAACTCAGTGAAAACTAAGGATTTCTTCGATGTGGCGCGATCGAATTCCAAATCGAACTCCTGGAGAATGACAATCCACTTGGAGTACTTGCCCCCCAACAATTGACGTGTCAATATATGTTGCATGGGGTTACAGTGTGAAATCACTGTAGTCTTCCTGGTGATAATTTATTATCCTTCTTAGCTTGCTTGAGGGACATTTGTTTGTATGGTTGTAGTCTTAAAAACACCCAATCCCCTACTTCAAAACTTCTTTCACTACGATGTTGATCTACTTGTTGTTTCATGTGATTTTAGGCCATGGGCAGGTTGTCCTTTAAGAGTTGGGGAACTTATTGTTTATGCTCGATGTGATCTTCCACTACTTGAACCTTAGCTTTTTCTTTTAGAGAAGAAGTGATGGATGGTGGGTGATATCCATAGAGCGCCATAAATGGTGTCATTTGTGTTGCAGTATGAAAGGAAGTGTTATACCACCATTCTACCAAGGGTAACCACTTGAACCATTGTGTTTGTTTATTAGAGGCAAAACAACGAAGGTATCCTTCCAAACATTTGTTCACTATCTTAGTTTTTCCATCAGATTGACGATGATAAGATGAGCTATGAGCCAATTGAGTACCCAAACAAGAAAATAATTTTGTCCAAAAATGTCCAGTGAAGATGGGATCTCTGTCACTTACAATAATCTTTGGGATTCCATGTATCTTTTGAACTATCTCCATGAATGCAATGGCAACTGTACTAGCTTTGAAAGGATGGGAGAGTGCACAAAAGTGTGCGTACTTGGTCAGTCTATCAACAATCACCATGATGACACTCTTTCCTTCAGAATTTGGTAACCCTGTGATGAAATCCTTGGAAACCTCCTCCCAACGCTGACTTGCGATGGCTAATGGTTGATAAAGACCCGAGGTCTTAATTGTTTCCACCTTATTTTGTTAGCAAACCAAACATTCTGCCACAAACCTTTGAACATCAATTTTAAGGTCATCCCCAAAAAATTCCTTCTTGATCCTATGATATGTTTTCAAAAGTGTTGAGTGCCCTCCTACCACAACCGTGTGCAATTCCAAAAGTACCTTTTGTTTGAGTTAGGAGTTCTTACATAAATATAAGCAATCTTTGTACCATAATGAATCATTTTTCCATGTAAATGTGTCTTGTGCACTAGAATCATGTTGCAACCTTTGAACGAGAGTCCACACTTTTTCGTCATTATTCCATCCATCCCTTGCTTTTGTTATTCAATCAAGTTGGATGATTGAGATAACATAGAGAAAGGCCTCAACATATTCATCCTTTATTGAGAGTGCATCCATCACAACATTTTGCTTCCATTTTTTGTAGATAATTTCAAAATCATAACCCAACATCTTGGTCACCCATTTTTGTTGTCCTTTTGAAGATAGTCTTTGTTCCAAGAAGTATTTAAGACTATCATGATCTGTTTTGACCTCGAAGTGCCTACCTATTAGATAAGGGCGCCATTGCTTCAATGCATGTAGTATTTGCATCATTTCCTTCTCATAAATGGGTTTGCATAAGTCCTTTCCCTTGAGTGCATGACTTTCAAAAGCAAGGGGCCTTCCTTCTTGCATTAGAACAACACTAATGTCATTTCCCGAGGCATCACATTCCACAATAAAGGTTTTTTTGAAGTCCGATGTGGTCAAGAGAGGAGCTTTACACATCCCCTCTTTAAGTTATTCAAAAGTTTGAGTTGCCTCTAGAGTCCATGAAAATGCATCCTTATTAGTTAATGTCATTAAAGGTGTTGTTATTCTTCCATAGTTCTGAATAAACTTGTGGTAGTAACCTGTCAAACCCAAAAATCCTCTAAGATTCTTCAATGTTTTGGGAATTGACCAGTTCATCATGGCCTTAATCTTATTAGGGTTTACCTTGACACCTTCATGAGATACAATATGACCCAAATACTCTACCTCCTTCATCCCAAAGAAAAATTTGGATGGTTTGGCATATAGTTGTTGCTCCTTTAGTAGTTGTAGTACCCTGTAAACATGTCGAACATGATCCTCCCAAGACTTGCTATAGATTAGTATATCATCAAAAAATTTGCTATAGATTAGTATATCATCAAAAAATACTAACACAAATTTTCAAAGGAAGGGCTTGAAAATAGAATTCATCAACCCTCAGAATGTGGAAGGTGCATTCGTAAGGCCAAAAGGCATGACCACAAATTCATAATGGCCTTCATGAGTTCGAAATATTGTTTTTGGGATATCTACTTCCTTCATTCTAATCTGATGATACCCTGAACGAAGATCCAACTTTTTGAAGTAGATTGATCCATGTAGTTCATCTAACAATTCATCAATGACGAGAATGGGAAACTTATATTGAATGGTGATATTGTTGAGATCTCTATAATCTGGACACATATGCCATGAGCCCTCTTTCTTGAGTACCATTACCACCGCTGTAGAGTAAGAAATTTGGCTAGGTATAAAAATTCCAGCCTCTAATATTTATTCAACCATAAAGCTCAATTTCACTCTTCTGGGCATAAGGGTATCTGTAAGGCCTGATGTTAGGAAGAACACTCCCAGGAATTAGGTGAATATCATGATCATGATCACAAGTGGGTGGAAGACCTTTGGGAATATCTTCAAATACTTTGGAATGCTT
>CBVK0100352770.1:0-20564 GCA_900067695.1 Picea abies
TAATTCAAGTTAGTACTTCAGTACATTCAAGGCAAGTGTGATTAATATAGTTTCCCTTACTACAACTCTAGGTTTCTTTTGAATTTGAGAATATATAGTGCATGGTTACCTTTGAAATAACAGACTTCCCTGGGTTGACAATTTATGTAGAACTTGATTGTTTAAATTAAATAAGCAATTATAGTGACCAACACCTTGTAGCCTCACGTTCCCTTCTCTACATCTCCATAAGTATCCTTTATCCTCTGGGCTAAAGCGCGATTCGTGGTATTTCTAGGGTAGAAATACTGTACGTCGGGGCCTTGCATGTTTAGCTCTGTGATATGATTGATCAATGTCAAATCCACTGTGATGCAGTGGTTCAACCACAAATAACCTCCATGATAGCAAGACAACAGTAATTTGACTCATGCGTTCACCTCCTGGTGTCGCCCGAAGTGCGCAATCTTCATAACATTCAGTAGGGTGGGCTGCCTGAGGTTCCAGGTCCATGCCTGAGGGGTAAACTTTGATTTGTTTCCTTTTGTTCTCATTAGATACTTATGTGGGGCGAGCATGTTGTAAACCTTCCTATCATCGAGGTTGAATTTGGTAAACTTCAACGCTGCGATCTTATCATGGTCAACACAAACTGTGCACACCTCTTTCGAAAGGTATGCAGTGACCAATGCATATTCAAATTATCTGGGCACACTGTCTCAGTTTATTACGTCGCTCAGAGGTGGTAGATAGGCAGGTAGGATGCTCAGAATCAGCTTATCATTCTCTAAGTCATCCTTGTGCTTAGTTCACCTTTCACAGGATGGTCCAACTCCATGGGCAGTGGATGGAGAGGTCGACAGTCCTCTCGTCAAAGATGCTTGTATACTTGTAGACACTTCTCTTTCTGACATGACTCTCTCTATCATTAAGTCAAGGAGAACTTTTTTCACTGATTCTTCAACTGCGATGAGCTCTTCGGACATACACTCTCAAGATTAAAATTATCGGGGTCATGATGGGATTAGACACTGCACTGGAATAATAGAAAGGGCACAATGATCATTGTATGCAATTCGTTCAGTCAGTGGGATTCAAATTCTCAGTTAGAAAAAGTTTTCTCTGTGCATGGAGCGAAGGGATAAGTAGGAAACTCGGCAATGGTTCGCATGCAATGGTTATGAGCCCCTATTAACTCTTGTTCGATCCGTTATGGCGCATTCCATCGGTATGATGACGAACCTTTATTTATTTTCTATCCATTTGGAGAAAAATTTGAACGGATATATCGGCCCCAACGGCTATATTGCTTCGCCATGGCAAAGTGTCATGTGTCGCTATTCTAATATCCCGACGAAGCTCCAATTCTACAAATTTTCTTTCTACGAAGTTCCCTCTGGAATCTTCTGTAACTTTTCAATCTTACCCCTCTTATTACTTAGATTTCTAGCCTTCTTATAAATGAGCTTCATCTTGGTAGTCCCTTTTCCATTTTGATTCTTATTGTCTTTTAACATAGTCAATGTACGTTGTTGAGATTCTTTCCTAGGATTCAGGTGTAATACCTCTTCTTTATCTGGAGTAATTACTTCAGTCTGTTGTGGGTCTCCTAATGTTATTACAACTTCAACATCAATGTTTCTAGTGACAACTAGCTTCGATCTGTTATCTTGTTCTTCAATCAATTGTGTGATCCTTCTAGCCGTGAAATATTTTAACTCTTCTTTCTTCTGCTCCGAGGCTTCTTCTTATTCCTTTTGTCTGGCTTGAGCTCTGTCAATCCAATTTTTTCCTATTAACATGGTAAACGGGTTGTTTTCTTCAATAAACTTAATAATCTCAAAATCTTCCTCTGTCGAAGTTCCATTAATGTTCATATGTATCTGAGGGAGCTTCCCACATAAGTTTACCATCTTTCCTTTGAATATTCCTATTCTTCCTAATGAAGGGATTGTAGCAAGCCTTCCTATAGCTTCCCAAGTTCTTTATGTCATGATATTCACTCATGTTTCCTCATCCAGAACACAGTCAATGTCAAAGTCACCTATTCTTGCTTCAAGGCATTCCTTGTCTTTAAAAATCTATGATAGTCTAACATGTCTATGGTCATTCAATGTGTCTTTCATCTGTAGTAATGCCTTCTTTGATTATTTCTAGGGTTCTACTATAGCCTTAGTTTCTAGATATGACTTAGGGTTGTCTTTTCTTATGCTAATAGTTTCAAGCTTAGTAATCATTCTGAGGCAATCCAACACTTCATGGTCCATAGCCTTACAACAAAGACAACTAGGTCTTCTTCCAGGGCATTCCTTAGAAAAATGTCCTGGTCTTCTACAACTACAACAGAGGTTCAATCCTCTCTTTCTTTTAAATTATCCCAAGCTTCTCCTATACTGGGCGCTAGGATCGTATGAGCTAACCTGCAACAATCTCTTTCTAAGATCCTGCATCCATTTGTTAGTCCAAACATATTTTCTATGCATAGGTATAACATATTTTTCATGATTCTTATCAGATCTATTCATATCAAACCTTCTTTCATCTATTAGTACCCTATTTTTTAAGCTAGGACAGAATCTATCAATCATACCTATATCCATACTCTAGAAACGAAAATTTTCACTTATCTTACTTTTACAAAGCACAAAGCTTTCAGATATTAAACTTTTAAACTATTCTTACCTTTATCAGAGAACAAAGATTGCAAATCTTACCTCTTTTAATCATAAATTCTTACTTTTACCTTTCTTAGAGTGCCAAGTGTTCAAATCTTGCTTCTTTCCTTCATATCTGATCATCTTTTCTTCAGATCAGGCTTCTTTATTTCAGATCTTACCTTCTTTCTTTAGCACAGAGCTTTATAAGTCATGTAAAATACTGCACACTAGGGAAACAGATCTATGCACAGAGCTTTCACAATTTCAAGATGGATCTTTGCAGACAACTTCTTCTTTCTCAGTTCCCAGCAATCACAGTTTTAGTCCCGGCAACAGAACCATTTGTTGGCACAGGGGCAGACCCAGGGTTCAATATTACAACAACGCACCAACAAAACACTAACTACAGGCCCTTTCAAAAACACTTGTGAAGCAGATGAAGTCTCACCTGAGGTAGAGGCGGGGGTGGTTGTAAGACTCTGGTGTCCGCAACCTTATCTGAGACACAAATCTATGATTATAATACTTAATACAGCTCTTAGCACTGTCAGTTTGTTAATATGTAATCACTATTCACTTCGTTGATAGAACAGAGATTCGTAGTATTCGCACTAATCTACAGTATTCAAGCACTTAGAATATACAAATGGATCATAATGAGCATATCAAGCACTAAGCATGAATATCTAGATCAGATCTAACATTCTCACATATAATAAGCACCAAGCATAAATAGATCTACCTAAACATATCATAGCACTTAGCATATAACATATGAACACATCAATAAAAAGCACAAAGCACATAACACAGTGTTTACGTGGTTCACCCCAACCCTGGGGCTATGTCCACCAACTCTTCTTATTTATATTCTTCGGTCAATCGGTTGCAAGCACAGAGCCTCAAAACCCTTACTCTACATAGAACAGAAGATCTGCGCAACTCACTAGATTCCTTGCGTTACAACACTAAGCCTACTATCGTATCGCATAGGGACTTGCACTCAACTCTACAAGTCTTACATAGAATTCATAAAGCCTTGATCACACAGATACAACTCTTGGCACTTAGCCTACATCACATAGATATATCATCCACTACTTCTCTATATGGCCTATACATCTATATATGCATACAAAATAGGCCTAAACATGGGTAAACCCATGGGCCAACATCCCCTTCCCATTACATATTCCCATAAACCCAAAAAGGGGCCAAAAAATGGGGCCAAGATCCCGTGATCTCCGCTTCGTCTTGCGCTCCTCCTTCGACAGGCTATCGAAGTTCCAAAATAGGTCATCCTCACCAAGAAATTCCCAAAAATTGGTCAAGAGCCAACAATTTTCAAAAAAATTCAGATCCAATGCAATTAATTCATCCTAAATCATGTGGCCTCTCATCTCATCTTGTTTTCCAAAGATTCCTTCCACGGTGGTCATGATCTCATTTGGATTTTTACAAGTTGATACATGAAACAACAACTCAAGGGACATGTCCATGGAGAGGGATATGTAAGCCTCATCCATTCTATTGAGGTATTTGGACTTTTCAATGGCTGATGTGGGTTATATTTCCATAGCCATGTTCAATCTATACAATCCTCTACCTATGACAAAAATCTCCATCTTTTTCTTCCATTTAAAGTAGTTGTACGGGGTGATAATTGTAGACGGTGAAGATTCCATTCTTCTCATGTTCTTCAATCTTTAGTACCTCCAAATAAAAATGTTAGTAATACTTTTTCCTATCATCCTATGGGTTATGATACCATGTAGGATTTCTGAGATACCTACACAGAATATCTAGCTAACAATCAAACGTACACAACTTGCAAATGGTGTGAAGAGAAGACACAGATGGAGGAACGAATGAAAGAATTTATATTAACCGAATGAATAAATTATAAAATACACATGATATACTTGGTATAGATCAACTAATGTTCCATAGTGTTGGTCTAGAGAGATATAAACACACTCAAGAAGTTACGTGATTTAACTACCACCTAGTCCTAGTCAACTAGTCATGTAGTATTCAGTTAACTAGATGGACTGGAGTGAAATCAGGAGGAGATCAAGCATGCACAAGAAATGTTCCTTCTTGGTGATGAAGCCAAGTTAAGTGTTCTTTACTAGTGATTATCCCGAGGTTACTTGGTGATAAAACCAAAGTTACCTTGAATGACTCCACTCTGCTAGTTAGCTGAAGAGAATACTCTCCTAGAATGTAGGAGAGGTTCCTAAAAAGTAGGATATCCTCAATAATGACTAATGAACATATGAAAATAGGAAAAAAAATTCTTAGGTGTGTGTAATATCTCCAACATTATGTTGTTATTTCAATTCAAGAAATAGAAACTCTAAGGATTCGAGAATATATATATATATATATAATATATATATATATATACATATGAAAATAAAATAAATAAAATAGCATTAATCAATTATGTAAATAACAATCTTTTCTTCCTCTACTCAGTGATCAGTGTCCTTTTATTATGAAATATTTTTAGAACTATATATTTTTTATTTTATTTATTTTTTATTTTTATTATTATTCAAATTAGTTAAATCTTTGACTAAAATACTAAAGAGTAATCTGGGGCATTCATAGAATTGATTTTCTTGGGAAAAGGTGGAGTATCTTGGTCGGAGAGAAGAGATAGCTCCTATCTCAAATTTCTTGTATGAATCTTAACCATTGTGGCATGGGTAAGAAGGTAGGAAATAAATAACGTCTCAACATCAGTGGCGTGGATAAGAAGGAAAGGAAATAAATCAAGATTAGATTATCATCCGTTGTTTTACTGACCTAGACATTGCACCACTAGATTATGATGTTAGTATGACTGTGATGATCATTTCACCACTAAACTACTATTTTTTCCCCACTTTCCCCTATCTCATCATTTTCCTTCGTCAATCGTCAACATCCTTTTTTTCTTCTTTATTTTGGGTCAATTCGAGAATGACAACTCCATGAAAACTCTCTTATCAAGGAAATTATTGATGCCCCTAAGTTCTAGTAATCTAAGTAGTTGAGTGTTGTAAATATAGATCTACATATGGTGGTTATTAGTATTGAAAACATGGCCATGTAAACAATTTGTGAAATCCATATTCATGCATAAAAATCTAGGAACGAAAAATCATGATGCAACTTTCCTATGTAAGAAAATTGATCTGAAAGTAGTGACACAAAGTGCGTCCCCATGGGTATATTGTATCCATGGTAAGAAGGTTGAGAATCCACTCCTCCCACCATTTAACTATAACACACCCGACCCCTGAGTGGCTTTCCTAGGGATGGGGCCTCAAAATTTTGTTGTCCCTAGTTGATCGAATCCTTCATTAAGGGTTTCTACTACACTCTGCTCGTCCAAAGTTTTCCAACAATGGTGTCCATGCTCAAAATAGAGCCCAAAACCCACAGATATATCTCTTAGAATTTCTTTGGGTGTTTATTGGTTGAGGGCCCTATGGCACCTACATGGATCCACCTCACAAATACTATTTCCAAGCTCCTTCCTCCACGGTGGAAGACCATCCACACTCTGATCTCATGACTGGAATTACTCTCTTCTTCCTATGTCCATAGTGGAGGGATTCTGTGCTTCGACACTTCATGCCTATTTACTATCTATGCATGACACCACCCAGAGTTTCAAACCTCTGAAGTCCCATAAGCTCACCACGTGGCTCCATCTTCCAGATCGTTTCATAACTCTCTACAATTCTACATCCCAAACTCTCTGTAGTTTCAAAGTCTCGGGATCCTAGAGTCTCAGTCACTTCTCCAACTGAGTTGGATAGGCATACATATATAAGGAAATGAAACATAGGAGGATTCAAAGTGATAGGTGTTACGTTACAATGGGCCTATAGGGAAAGCAATGCACACGAATCTGAGTGACATGTGGCATGTCAAGATGGGGTCCACATCACCCTAGGGGCATCACTACACCACGTCACCCTTGGAATGACAGGACTCTAACATTCCTTAGATCTCACGGTCAAGATCTGGCCACATAGATTTATAGATCTATGACTTTGGTTACTTCGAGGATTCGTTGTTCGGAAGTATTGTGGTGCAACCTCCTCTCATCTCCCGAAGTGACCGACTTTTCAACTAAAGGGCTAGATTCACATGTCCCTAGTAAATTGATGGCTGGGAAAGGGACCTGAAGGATCCCTCTATCTACCATTATGAGTCCTTCACGGCTCCGACCTTCGGGGTTTCATATCTCGGTATATTTGTTCAGGCATGTCCAATTAACTGCTTGGGGGACTGCCTAACGTTGATCAACCTTATAGGAAACTGGGTCTCCTGGCTACCTTTGGCCAGTATAAGGCTAGCAAGGTTAGTCATACTCCGAAGTCTCGGACTTCTAGAGCTCCTAACCCGGGAGGACTTAGCTTCCATAGGCTTAGTCCAAGGTTCCTAGGTATTGGTCATATGCGTCCTCTCAAATGAGTCTCATCCATTCATCTTCCAAATGAAGAGACCTCCTCTTTTCAAGGCTTGAGCTTCTCTATTCTTCCTGAGCTCTATCATGAAATGGTTAAGGACTTTGGGTATGGAATTTCAGTCGTCTGACAATGTTCTGGAAGAGTTATTATCTTCAGAAAGATAGGTTCAGGTCAACACATTACCTCCTATCTCGGTCGTCTTACAAGCTTATGTCCCAGGAATCCTTAGGAACCAAGTTGGGCATACAGACTATCAATTAGATATGTAAGTTTACAAAGATATGTAGGAATACACATATCATAACCATTCCAAACAGAAGTTATTTACAAATACACATATGTATAAATCCAAGCATTAATCCATTATTCCAGATCAATACATAAAATAGGTAAAATACTTATCAGAACCAGATAACATGAAGCGACTTTTCAAAGGGTGTTTGTTTCCTCCTAACCATAGGCTCAGTCACTCCTAACATATTTACCACTAGCCACCCCCGAGCTAGACCACGAGGCTCTACAACATAATCCTTTCTTCTGGCTCTATGACAGTAGGGACAGAGGTTACTCTCCTCCTCCCACGGGATCTTGGAAATATTTTACATGATGCCAAGCAAGGAGGACCAGCCTCATTTATCATCTTCTATCATAACCTTCTTAGTCATTTCCTGTGACCAGAATACTTATCTCCTCGTTCTTTATTGAACCCAAGAGATTTGTTTCTTGTCTTTTCACTCTTCACAGGTCTTCCCTTTTTCCCACCACACCTTCCTTTCTCACCTTTCTCAGCAAGGTTATGTGTGGCTCAAATTCCCATTCTGTGGTCAGGTCTAGAAACCTTATAAATGGGTTCTCTACCCCGTTCCCTCATTAACTCTTGAGGAGGTCTTCCCACCTACCATCATGACTTTAATTCATTTATGGGTCAGAGGACTATTCTGGTCCTGAGCAATTTAAATCCAGTAAGGTATTTGTTTGGTGAATATTAACGTAACCATTCCTAGTCCCCTTCAGCATTTACTTTCATAGAATTCATGGTCTTTCTTAGTACACCCCCCCTTCCAACAATCATGTAACACTTATCCATTTTCTAGTAAATAAAATAATTTACATTCGTTGACCTTTTATACAAAGGTCCATCAAATAAAACATCCACACATATTGAGTTTGCCATAGTCTCTTGGCCATTATAGTTATATTTACAAACTGGGGGAAACATGGTGTTACAATTCCCTCCCCCTTAAAGGAACATTTTCCTTGATGTTCTATCTATCAACATGCTCTGTATATACAGAAGTGAACAAAAATGGATATGTTGGTATCATGGCATCCTCCATTTTCCACATAGCCTCATCTGGGCCAAAGTGTTTCCACTGCACCTTGACCTGTGCAATGGTTCGGTTCTTGAGTGGGGTTTCCTTATTGTCTAGTATGCATTGAGGTTCTGGCAGGAATTCTCCCTCTAGATCCACCTAGATCACAGACCATTCAATTATATGATTAGAATCATGTACATATTTCTTCAATAATGAAACATGGAAAACATTATGTACCTTTACTGTGGGAGGGAGTGCTAGCCTATAGGTTACAAGTCCCACTCTATCTAATACCTCAAAGGGTCCACAATACCAAGGTGCCATCTTGGAACAAGCCCCCATTCTCAAGGAAATCTTCATGGGCCTAACTCTAAGATAGACATGGTTTCCTATCTTGAACTCTCTGGGAGTTCTCTTTTTGTTGGCGTAAATTTTTTGTCTATCCTAAGCAATTTTTAGATTTTACTTTATCTGAATCACTTCTTGTTCGATTTCTTTCAGCATGGTGGGTCTAATTGTAATTCTATCCATTAGATTACTCCAGCTAACTAGAGTATTGCATGATCTACCATAGAGGGATTCAAACGAGCTCATCTTCAGTGACTCTTGATAACCGTTGTTGTAGGAAAATTCTACCAATGGCAGGTAGTCTTCCCATTTCTTACGTTGATGCATTACATGAATCCTTAACATGTCTTCTAATATATGGTTTACTCTTTCTATTTTTCCATTGGTTTGAGGGTGATAGGTTGTTATAAACAACAATTTAGTCTCAAAACCAACCATTAAGGATTTCCAAAATATTGAAGTGAATTTTGTATCTTTGTTAGATATAGTCTCCATAGGCATTCCATGGAGTCTGAATATATCCTTCATGAAGGTGTTATAAATATCCATTTCCTTGCAAGTCAATTTGACAGGAACGAAGTGAGCATACTTTCTCAATCTGTCCACCACTACAATGATGGCATCATTCTTCTTGGCCAATTTTGGTAATCCGGTGATGAAATCCATGGAGATGGTTTCCCAATTCCATTCGAGAATTGGTAGAGTTTGTAACAACCCTAATAGGTTCCGACGTTCTGCCTTAACTTGTTGGCATTCTAGACACTTAGCTAAATAATCAGCTATGTCCTTTTTCAATCCATGTCAATAGAATTGTTTCCTAGTGGCTATGATCATTTTATGATATCCTGGGTGACCAGTATATGGTCTCTTTTTTATTTCGTCCATATGAACCTCTTCAAGTCATCACAACCTGGGATATACAATATGTTTCTGTAAGTCAATAGGCCTTCATCAAGCATCTGATAGCCTTCATCCTTTATCCCTATGGTCTCTTGCTTTAGGTACGATGTCACAGTCTTGAATAATGCATCTGTTTCTTGTGCATTCCTGACTCTTTCCCCAAAATTCATTTCACAGGTTCTCACCGCTGTCAAGTGGATAGTTTTTACACTTATTCTAAGGGTATCAGTGACCCTATTTTCCTTTCTTTTGATGTGTTTGATTTCAAAATCAAACTCACTAAGGAGATCCATCCACCTAGCTTGTCTAGCATTGAGCTTTGGTTGATCAAATAGGTTCCTCAATCCACAGTGGTCTGTCATAAGTACAAATATCATACCCAAGAGGTAATGCCTCCACATTTTTAAAGCATGCATTATGGAAGCCAACTCTAGATTGTGGGTCACATAATTGATTTCATTCTCATTCAATTTTCTATATTTGTATAAAATTACATGTCCTTCTTGCATAAGGACTCCTCTGAGACCTTATTTTGAAGCATTTGTACACATAAGGAATTCATTATCAGGGTCTGCAATTTTCAACACGGGCACATGGGTCAGAAGGTATTTCAATTTCTGAAATCTTTCTTCACGTTATGATGTCCAAGTGAATTTAACCCCCTTTTTCTAAAAGGTAGTTATTGGACAACCAATCTTGGAAAATCCTCTTATGAAACTTTTATAGTATCTTGCCAATCCCATAAAGGATATGATATCAAATACATCCTTTGAGGTAGGCCATTCTATAATAGATTTGATCTTTTCAGGGTCTACTGCAACTCCTTCTTTAGAAATAACATGGCCTAAGTAATGGACTTGCTTCTGGAAAAATTCTTACTTGCTAAACTTAGCGTAGAGTTGATTCTCTCTTAGTAGTTGAAGTATGAGTCTAATATGTTCTTCATTCTACTCCCTATTCTTGGAGTACATTAGGATATCATCAATGAAAACCAATACAAATCTATCTAGGAATTTTATTAGTACATTATTCATCAAGCACATAAACGTGGCAAGGGAATTGATTAATCCAAATGGAACTACCACAAATTCATAGTGACCATACCTTTTCCTGAAGGTTGTTTTGTGGATTCCTTCACATTTGATTCAGAATTGATGGTATCCAAACTTCAAGTCAATCTTTGATAAAATGGAAGAACCCCTAATTGGTCGAACAAGTCATCGATTCTTAGTAAGGGGTACTTGTTCTTTATGGTTGTCTTAATGAGTTGTCTATAGTCTATGCACAGTCGGAGTGTGCCATCTTTCTTCTTCACAAATAGGAATGGTGCTCCCCATGGAGACACACTAGGCCAGATGTAGCCTTTGTCCATCATTTCCTTTAGTTGTAGCTTGCACTGAACTAGCTTGGGTGTACTCATCCTATAGGGTGTCCTAGACACTAGCACTGCTCCTGGTGCAAGTTCTATCGAAAATTCAATGTCTCTTCTCGAAGGTAGACCCGATACCTTTTATGGGAACATGTCTCTATACTCTCTTTATATGGGGTAGTACTCTAGGTTCAGTCTGTCATCCTCAACAGATTCCAACATCTGTATTTCATATAGAGGACATTCCTTTTTGGAATACTTTTTTATTTTAAGGATTGATATTCGTCTCACTGAGACATGCTTCTGAATCCCTTGGAGGGTTATCTTTATCCCTTCTTTATTTACAAATTCTAAGGTTTTATGGTAACAATCAAATTTATTTTTATATGAAGCTAGCCATTCCATACCAATCAGCAGGTCATAAGATCCTAGGGGAAGTATGTTAAGGGTAGCTTGGGTGGGAAATCCATCCATAATGAATTGGAAAACTGGTATGACCTCTACAACTTTTATTTTGGTGCCAGTGGCTAGTTATACTAACCATGGCTTAACATGCCTAACTAGTTTCATTTTACACTTATCAATAGTTTTAGGGGCCACAAAACTCAAATTAGAACCAGGGTCAATTAAAATATAAACTAGATGGTTGGCGATCATACCTTCCATCTCTACCACTGAAGCTTGGTGGTTGATTTGTTTACCATACATGGCTTCATAAATCTATGGCATACTCCTAGCCACATCATTGATGGTGATAGATTCTTGAATGTTTTAAAATATCCTACTGTATTTTTGTCTCTGTGGACAGTCCCTTAGTAGATGTTCTTCTCCACAACCCCAACATTTAAAGGGTTCCTTCTTTGGGTTATTAGTCTTTCCTAGGGTTTCTCCAAGAGGTTTAGTTACACTATGGGAAGGGAAATTTTGTTGATATACACTTCTAGTAGGAATACTTATCCTAGAGTCGTTCCTATAGTTCTCAAATCTTGAGTATTTGAACTGATTCTTATTGAATCCCGAACTGATCTTCTTCTTCCAATCCTCACAAGGTTCTATGTGACTCTAGAGTTGTTCATAAAAATACCTCACCTTCCAGATGGTGTCTTATAAGGTCTTGGATTGTCAAACTTAATCCTGTTCCATTAGGTCTGAGGTAACCAACTAATAAATCGTTGCACTTTTACCTTTTCATCCTTTATGTAGGGTACATACCTCATAATATCAAGGAGTTTACTGGCATATTCCTCTATGATGATTTGTCCCAGCTTGAGTTCATAGAGCTCCTTAGTCTTCCCATCAAAGTATTTCTCTGATAGATACTTCTTCTTTAAGTGTTTCTCAAACTGTATCCATGATAATTCCTCTCCATGGTTTCCTTTCACATTATTAAGATCTTCCCACCAAATGGAAGCCTTTCCATTCAGGTTAAAGATGGCTATTCGAGCCTTCAAGTTTTTGGAGTAGTCATAGACTCTAAAGAACTTCTTTAAACCAAGCAGCCAAGCTTCTGCCTCTTCCCATTTCTCAATTTCTCCATTGAAAGAGGGTGGTTTGGATTTCTTGAACTCTTCAAGGTCATGACTTTTGGAATGCTTTCACTTCTTTCCTTTCCTTTGAGAATGTGAGATAGTTTTGCAATTAGAAGATTCCTCAAAGTTGTCAGTTTCCTTTCCAGAGGATTCCCCCAATGAGTGTCCCTTGTATCCAGGTTGGAACTTCTTCTAGGCACTCCTCCTAGTGTGGCCACTTATGAGACCACGTTTTCGTATCTTAGGTGGACTTCGACTTCTCTTCGCATGTCGTCGGTTCACATGACTGGTTGCAGGTCTATGCTGCAAATTCCTCTGTATGTTGGATAAGCTCTACAACAAGACTGCATTAATTTATGTTTTCTTTTCTTGATCCTTTATCAATCTCTCGTTGTGAGCCTTGAAACTCTATAATTAGGCCATGAGCGTCCTTACAGTTTCATCTAGATTTGGAGGGGTTTCCACGGCCCTCCTCTCATCATATTCTTCGTCTCTATTGTGGGAGCCATCCCCCACTTTGTGGCACATCACCATCCTTTATGCTTGTATTTTGTCGCAGTTCATTGACTGCTTGAGTGTTGACATAAAACTTGTTGTTAGCTAACATTCTATTAGTTCATGAACAACACACAATCATATTTCTTAAATACACACATACAGTAGAAAAATTTCATTCTTTTCTTTAGCAAGGGTTTAACTAGACTCTTTAAGGAAGAGGTCAGGTAGGGCATCACCCTTAAAGTTCTTTTAAATATGGTTTTTACGCAACTCTTCCATGAGCCCAAGCATGCCAGGTAATGTAACCATGCTCTGATACCAATTTGTAACACACCCAACCCCTGAGTGGCTTTCCTAGGGATGGGGCCTCAAACTTTCATTCTCCTTGGGTGATCAAATCCTTCTTTTAGGGTTTCTACTACACTATGTTCATCCAGAGTTTTCCAACCATGGTCTCCATGCTCAAAACCGAGCCCAGAACCCGTGGATATATCTCTTCGAAGTTCTTTGGGCACTTATTGGTTGAGGGCCACATGGATCCAACTCACACGTACTATTTCCAAGCTCCTTCCTCCATGGTGGAAGACCATCCAAAGTCCAATCTCATGACTAGACTTACTCTCTTCTTCCTATGTCCATTGTGGATGGATTCAGTGCTTTGGTTCTTCACACATGTTTCATATCTACACATGAGACTACCTGGAGTTTCAAACCTCCGAAGTCCCAAAAGCTCACCACATGGCTTCATCTTCCAAATCATTTTGAAACTCTCTACAATACTACATCCTAGAATCTCCATAGTTTCGAAGTCCTGGACTCCCAGATTCCAGGTCACTTCACCAACTAAGTTGGTTAGGAAGACACATATCTAGAACTAACATGTAGGAGGAGCTAAATTGACACGAGTTATGTTCCAATGGGCCTATAGGGAAAGTGAAGCACGTGAATCTGAGTGACATGTGGCACAACAAGCTGGGGTCCACATCACCCTGGGGGCATCACTACACCAAGTCACCCTCGGACTGACAGGATTCTCACATTCCTCATATCTCATGGTTGAGATCCAAACATGTATATTTATAGATCTATGGATCTGGTTACCTTGAGGATTCGTTGTTCATAAGTGTTGTGGTGCAACCTCCTCTTATCTCCCGAAGTGTTGGACTTCTGAACTAAAGAGCTAGCACCACACATCTCTGGTAAATTGATGGCTAGGAAAGGGACCCAAAGGATCCCTAAATCTACGGTTCTGAGTCCTTCATGGCTCCATCCTTCATTGTTTCAAATCCCAGTCTAGTTTTTCAGGCAAGTCCACCTAACCACTTGGGGGACTTCCTAATGCCAATCAACCTTACGAAAAACTAAGTCTCATGTTTACCTTTGACCGGTATAAGGCTGGAAAGGTCGATCATACTCCAAAGTCTCGGACTTTCAGAGCTCCGAACCTAGGAGGAATTAGCTTATGTAGGCTTAGTCCAAGGTTCCTATGTATTGGTCATATGGGTCCTCTTGAATGGGTCTCATCCGTTCATCTTCCAAATGAAGAGACATCCTCTTTTCAAGGCTTGAGATTCATTATTCTTCATGAGCTCTATCATGAAATGGTTAATAGCTTTAGGTATGGAATTTCAATCACCTGATAGGGTTCTAGAAGAGGTATCCTCTTCAGATGGATAGGTTCAGGTCAACACGATACCTCCTATCTCGACCGTCTTACAAGCTTATGTCCTAGGAAGCCTTAGAAACTAAGCTAGGCATATAGACTATTAGTTAGAGATGTAAGTTTACATAGAGATGGAGGCATACAAATATCATAGCCATTCCACACAAAAGTTATTTACAAATACACATACGTATAAATCCAAGATTCATCCATTATTCTAGATCAATACATAAAACAAGGAAAATACTTATCAGAACCAGATAATCTGAAGTGAGTGTTGAAAGGGGTGTTTGTTTCCTCCCAACCATAGGCTCATTCACTCCTACCATATTTACCACTAGCCACCCTCGAGCTAGACCACGAGGCTCTACAAAAAAATCCTTCCTTCCATCTCAGCGACAGTAGGGACAAAGGTTACTCTCCTCCTCCCGTAGGATCTCAAAAATGGTTTACACAATACCAAGCAAGGAGCACCATCCTTGTTTATCATATTTTATCATAACCTTCTTAGCCATTTCCTAGGACCAGAATGCTTATATCCTCATTCTTTCTTGAACCCAAGATATTTGTTTCTCATCTCTGCACTCTTCGTAGGTCTTCCCCTTTTCCCACCACACCTTCCTTTCTCGCCTTTCTTAGCAACGTTGTGTGTGGCTCAAATTCCCAGTCTAAGGTCAGGTATAGAAGCCTTACAAATGGGTTCTCTTCCCCATCCCCTCATTAAATCTTGAGGAGGTCTTCCCACCTACTATCTTAACTGTAATTCATTTCTGGGTCAGAGGACTATTTTGGTCCCGAGCAATTTAAATCTAGTAAGGTATTGGTTTGGTGAAGGTTAACACAACCATTCTTGGTCCCCTTTACCATCTATTTTCATAGCATTCGTGGTCTTTCTAAGTACACCCCCCCTTCTAGAATTCATGCAACACTTATTTTTTTTCTAGTAAATAACATAATTTACATTCATTGACCTTTTATACAAAGGTCCATCAAATAAAACATTCACACGTATTGAGTTTTCCATAGTCTCTTGGCCATTATAGTTATATTTACAAATTGGGCGAAATAGGGTGTTACATTAACCCCACCCCATTGGCTATATAGCTTCATTTTAATTTAATTCTCAATATAAAATGATTTCAAGTCACATTATAAAAGTGTTTAGACTATTGAATTGTTAACATTAACATTATCCCCTATCCATATTCTGCATGCATATTACATTCACATTGTACTTTTGCAAACAAAATTTGATAAAATATGGTTAATCACTATTTCATTTGAGTAATGTTCTTATTTTGGCAAGGGAAATGGATTCAATTTTTCTTTTGTCCAAAATTTATAGTGCCTTACACTATTGGCACTGTATCCTTTAATAAATTTAGGGATAGGTGAACAGATTAATTATGATTTACATAATTCCAAGATTGTAATTCCCTTAGGTATGTTTGGGTGCCATCATTAGATTCAAAAACATGACCATAATATCTACCCTTAAGTCATATCAATTTCCATTTTTTGTATTTTGTTTCGATGTTCAGGTTGTGCTTTTAGATGGTTGGGTATTTCAAAAACACGTTGATTTGTTATAGCTAGCAGGGAAAGATCCTCACATATCCTCTTTAGAAGTTATATAAGTCTCATAATTAAAAAAAATAATAATAATATTCTCACTGAATTGTTTCCAGTGACCAAGGGAAGATCCTCACATTTCCTCCTTAGAAGTTTTCTAAATCTCATAATTCAAAACAAAAGAGTAGTGTTCCCACATAAAAAGGTTTAGGTATGTTTCTAGTCAACCAAAAACAACATCTCTTGTGATCTAGTTTTGGTTGAACATACCTATATATTTCTCGTGTTTTTCTACTAAACAATGCAGCCACATCTTCCATACTTATGGATAATTCATTCCTCATATGCACTTCATAGGAAATCACCTTTATTCTACAATGTTTTTGAATTTAAATGACCTGGATGAATCACCTGGGTTAGCGAGGAGGATGACTTAGTTGGTGGCCGCTTTACCAAATTCAAAGATCAAATATTTGGATGGAAGTATGAAGGTATTCAAATTCAAATCATTCATAGTTTCAATTGGTCAAATCATATTCCCCCAAAATACATACCATACATATTATCCAACTTGTACTTGGTGGGAAAAGGTGTTAGGTATGGGCTTACACCTCAACTCACTGATCAACACTACTCAGCTTTCCATAGGTAGAACACCCACAAATATTATTGAATGGGTGGGAAGAGCATGATCGAAGTGGATATCGATGGCCACCCACCATTCCAAATGGATCATCTTCGCAGTTTTTTAGTTTGCCATTTTTTTCCTAGTTTTTAGGTCTTGAACTTCTGGGGTTGTTTTGAGGCCCTAAACAACATTTTTATGGCTTGCTATAATCAAATTGTAGACGGGGTCAAATTTTGATGGAAAAATGTGTATTCCTCAGACATACCTTTCCAACAAGCTATCATGTGTCTAAAATGGAGATCCTATGTAAAAGTTATGAACGTGAGAAGTTGATGTACCAACTTACCCCAACAAGCCCCACATGACTTTTGGCACTTCATCTCCTAGGGTTAGGTTTTGGATGTCTAGGGTTTTGGAATTCATGTTTATTGTAAAAATTATTTCAGAGCCTTATTGTTAACACCTATGATTGATCATGTAAAGGAGGATTTATGGTTTTCAGAGCCTACATTTAACCACTTGTCTAGGGATTATGTCATACCATCAACTAACAACCTCCTCGAAGTGTGCAAGCTATGTTTGAGTTGGAACTGCGAACTATTTAAGGAAAAGGGTTGTAGGTTGGATAGGTTGTAGGCATCCTAGTGCAAATTCAAAATTACTAGCATCAAACTCATAGCCATCAGGTACTCCATGAGATGTTTTGTCTTTTTTGGAGGTCAGGAAAGGGTTTGGCTACTTGATTTTCCTTTGGTGTTGTGAACTAGCTCAGGTGTTGCAAACTAAGACAGGTGTTGTGGAATTTGTTGTGAAATTTCCAATAGCAGATGTTTTTATAGATTTGATCATAAATCCAAAATGGTGATGTTGGTTTCTATAAAACATTTTGTGGAGGAAGATGATATCCCTGTTGACCTGCTAACCAAATTTCAACCTCACCCAGTTTGGCATTTGAGAAAAACAATTAAAACACCAATGTATTGTGAAATGTGTTGCAAACTCTATGTTTTGCATAGTTGTTGGATATTCGCCTTGTTGGGAGGTTTCCACCTGTCAAGGAGGGTTCGAATGAATTCTCATGGATTATTCAGATGTCAACGGACACCTGCACCTAATTTTTAGCTCCATTAAATACCTCATGCAGTGAGTTAGAAAAAATTTATTAATGACTTCCAACAATTTCCTGAAAATTAGTAGTTTGTTGGATTTTTCTCTCTTTAACTGTTGCCACCTATCTCCAAGGCCTAGAATCCAATGAAAGAGAGGGGATTCAACCTCCTAAGAATATTTGATGTTATTTTCTATTTAAGAGAGGAGGGAGCTCTTGGATAGGGGTTGGATTCATGATCCAAGAGAGGAGAGAGCTAGAGGAGAAGTTGATTTTCTCATTTGTAAGCCTAAGGGCATTTGTTGTAGGCATTTCTGCCATCAGAGATTCATGAAGGTTGTGATACCAAACTATTTTTCTCTTGTTTCCATTCTTTCTTATCATATTTCTTGAGTAATATTTACATCTTTTGAAGATCAAAATCTACCTTTGGTTAATGAATTCGTGAGTTGGAAAGGATTTGTGGTAATTGCTAGTTAATCATAGATTATTGTTCAAGAACTCTTTAATCTATATTACAGGAAAGATCTATGTTATGTGGATATTATTCACATAGTTTACCTTCTATTATTCTATTCATCTTTTCATAATCTTTTTGTCTAGTAGGAAGCCTAATTGCCTGTGATCTTCATAATGTTATGACTCCATGCTCAATGGAATGTATTTCTAGTAGTCTAATGCCCTCCCATTTACTCTTTTCTTGTTGATCCACCAAGTATTACTTGTTTTAATTATTTAAATCAAATGGGTATTGGGCTTATCCTCTAGCAGTATGAGGGTGAATCTCGGTGCTAACACTTATTATACTCATCTTCTTGTGAATGAGTCCATCCTTCACATCTCTTCTCATAGATAATCTGCCACCATTCTAGCAAGTTTGTTTTTAGTCGGCAATTTTACAGTTTCAACATATTTCTTTATTGAATAGAAGCGAGTTTTCTATATCTCTATTATTTTTCATTGTGTCTTTGTGTTAATAATAATAATAATAATAATAATAATAATATGTGTTCATTTCATTCTACTCATAAAATTTGTATTAGTGGTATCATAACAGTCTACTCCTTGTCGTTCTCAGTGCATGTCCTCGACGAGGTTAGGGTACAAAGAGTTGGGTCTCAAGCTTGTTTATCTTGAGGACAAGAGATCTCACACGGACAAGTGACCTTCCATGATGGGAGAAAATAAATACGATGGGACAAAATATCCTTTCAAACTATTGCCTAAGGGATTCCTCGTGCAATAAAGGAACGCGATGATGGATAATTTTGTGCAAATCCTTCGACAACTACCAACAGGCGACACATATTCTTTGAAGCGTAGGTGTCGCCACCTTCAAGGTACAAATAAACTTTGATATTCCTATATGTTAATGTCATATAGATGCAGATGTTGTAGAAAAATGGTTGAATCTACTAGAAGGGTTTTTTTCTATCCATAGCTTTTCAAATAGAGAAAATATTACTTTTGCACTCCTCAAAGTCATCCCCCATGTCAAATATTTGTGTGAGACTTTATGTGAGAAATAGGAAATAGAGGAACCCTCATTATTTATAGTCGCACTCACTTGGGAGTCATTCATGGATGCTATTGAGGAACAATACTACTTTGTTAGAAGTTATGATGACCTGTATACAAAATGGACAACACTATGACAAGAAAGGGACCAAGCAATGCCAGAGTTCAATATATCTTCCATACCTTGTGCACCAATATGGGTATCAAAGAATCTGAGATACATCTGGTGCTAAAGTACCACATTGGTATGCATAGATACATCCAGGAAGAAATGTAGTTTTTGGACATCTCGTCCTTGGGCACATCTTATCGATATGTCATCAAAATCGAGCAAAATCTTAAGAAAAAGACACGACAATTTGTCTTTGGGAACCTAATCCGTCGGATCTTTTAACGACTATGGTTGAGTTTTAATTTTGCATGCATTAATTAACCATTTGAGAAAACTTAATGAAAGAATGAGGAAAGAAGAGGAATTATGAAAGCCATATACACATATGTAGATCTGAAATGAAATAATAGACAGAAAACCATAACACGCAGATTGATAACGGAGTTCGACACAACTTTGCCTACGTCTCCGAGCCTTTGTCTCTATGGGGGAGGCTTCTTTATTTCTGTTCAAAAGCTCAAAAGTACATTTTTTCAGCACCAAATGGATACAATACTAATCTGGTCATGTTCATCCAGATCTTAAGAACCCTGCAAAGAAAATGGCACGCAAAATGAATGTCCGGAGCTCCCAGAAATGACCCGACAACGTCTAATCCTCAAAAGCTTCCCTGCATAAAAATGGCTTTGGCTTGGCTTCTCCTCAGCATAACTCTGCTCTTTCTACTAATTCATGACCTCAAACAGACCTGGTTTATATAGATTTGAAGTTGGTTTCTCATCTCCAACTTCCTCCCAAAATTTGGGCTCCAAAAATGTCCAATATCTCCCAAAAATGGAGAAAATCAATTAATAATAGGCATAATATCATTTAAAAATCCAAAAACCATAACAAA
>CBVK0100352771.1:0-20563 GCA_900067695.1 Picea abies
GGTTTGAACTTGCCTTCCCCCAGGGGGTCCTTATCTTGGTCATAGACCAAGATAAGGTCGCTTTCAGAGAAAATCTGAAGATGAACGGACCAATCATATTGACACTTGAATTTTTACTTATGAGCCTCATTAGCTAAGGCCGCATCACGACGCTACTCAAGATATAATAAACACTCTTCAAACAATGAAGTGTCTGGCAATAATTGTACTTCCAACTTTAAAGATGGGATCTAGCACTTGAAGCGTAAGACTACTTCCAACCCGTAAATGAGTTGAAAAGGTGAGAAACCAGTTGCAGTCTTAAGAGACGTTTGGTAGGCCCATAATGTCAAGTATAACATCAAATGCCAATTTGACTTGGTCAAATTGATCATTCATTGTAGAATGGTATTAAGATATTTATTTACAGCTTCTACCTAACCATTCTCTTGTGGGTATTAGGGTGATGAATGTTCTTGCCTCAACCCAAGCTTTGATGTTAACTCAAACATCATTTTTTTCTAGAAGTGACTACCATGGTCAGTGACAATCTCCTTCAGGATGCCAAACCTTGCTACTATCTGGTTAAAAATGAAGAGAGCTGTTGTTTCTCCATCATTGTTGAATGTTGGCATAGCCTTGACCCACTTTGTGAAGCAGTCTATCACTATGATTATATAAGGATGCCCCCTGGCGAAATCCGGGTGACATGTAGTAAAATCAATCCCCCACTTAGTGAAGGGACCAACAACGATGATGGGAAACATTGGAGCAGGATGTGCCCTCATATTCCGAGAGAAGATCTGACACAAGTGGCACTTCTTGACTGACTCAACGCAATATTCGATTAACGTAGGCCAAAACTAACTGGCTCCTAGAATATTTTGGGTTGTTTCCAACCCATACAAATGACCACCACACAATCTAGTGTGGCAGTCTTTAAGAATGGGTTTTTCTTCCTCGTGTATAAGGCACTGATGAAGAATGCAATCTACACCTCAACGATACAAAGTGTCATCGAGTATGAGATAGTTTTGTGCCTGATTGCGAATTCGTTGACGCTTGTCGCGGGAAGAAGAAGCAGGGAACTTAAAATTCTAGAGATAGACTAGTATATATCCATACTAGGGGTCTGAAGATGCAATTAGAAAAATATCTCCTTTAATAAGCGTTTCTTCAGGTGTAACATCACTTGATTCGACTGAAAGTTCTGAAATAAGTTCCACAAAGACCAGGGACTTTTTGGATTTCGCGGAAACAAAATCCAAGTCAAATTCCCGGAGGATTACAATCCATCTACTGATCTTTCTGCCAATGACTTGTCGTGTCAACACATATTGAAAGGGATTCACAACGACGATGACGGTGATCTTGCAAAGCATAATATAATGACAGGACTGCTAGACAACATGGACTACTGCCAATGCAAGCTTCTCAACATGGGAATAGTTGAGTTCCAGCCCAACCAGGCCTTGGCTCAGGTAATAAATAACCTTCTCAACATGGGAATAGTTGAGTTCCAGCCCAACCAGGCCTTGGCTCAGGTAATAAATAACGTGCTCCTCGAGCAGATCGTCCTCTTGAACCAAGACTATGTCGATGGTCGACTCTGCAATGACCAAATACAACAATAAATCTTTGTTATAATCGGGTGGCTGAAGCAGAGGGCCAGATGTAAGGGTGCATTTCAACACTTCAAAAGAGCGCTGAGCGGCTTCGTCCCAACATAAAGGGACTCACTTTTTCAATAAACGCATGAACACTTTAGTGATCTCGATGTAATTTGCGACAAAACACCGAAGAAAGTTCACTTTCCCCTGTAAGCTCTGAAGCTGGGGTATTGTGCATGGTGGAGGCAACATAACTATCACCTCAACCTTAAGAGGATCGACCAAGATCCATGTTTTCGAAACTATGAAACCTAAGAGATGACCTGACGTCATGCAAAAATTGTACGTATTAGGATTCAAGTGAATCCGATAGTAGTGACATCGTTCGAAGATTAGTCAGGGGTGTGTGGGATGATTAGATCTCTTGCGAGAGCATGATGCTAGATTATCAAGATAAGCCTTGAATATATGTCTAAGGTCATGGAAAGAAAAAGACATGGCCTATAGAAAAGTGGCTCCAACATTCTTTAGGCCAAAAGGAATCTTACGATAAGAAAATGTGCCCCAAGGACAAATAAATGTTGTTTTATACTGGTCTTCGGGTTTGATCTGAATCTGGTCCATCCATTGATGAAAACACCTCACAACCTGCACATTCATCAACGATCTGATCGATAAATGCGGTGGGAAAATTATCTTTCAAACAGGCCTTGTTCAAGTCACGGAAGTCCATGCACACGTGAATCGTACCCTGTTTTTTGTTAACCGGAATGGGATTTGACACCCATTGCATCAACTATATGGGGTAAATGAAATCAACTTTAAGCTATTTCTCTACTTAAGCCTTAATAGCTGATGCTTTCCAAGGATTCAATGAATGAATCTTCTGTCAAACCATCTTGGCATCAGTATAAGTCGTTATCTCATGTTCGTCGATTCTTGGATCAATGCCTGGAATTTCCTTGTAAGACCAGGAAAAAACGTCATGAAATTCCTTAAATAAGTCCATATAAATTTCAATCTCTTTGAGGGAGCAGTCCGCTCTAACGAAGACATTCTCCACGACGCCAGGGGTTCTGGAGATATTTATAGGGATCGTTTTAGCAATACTTGCTATATTACCCTCGGCATAAACTACGTGCATAGCCAGAGGATTAATAGGACAAGACCTATCTCCAGTCATAGTCAACACAAATTCACTTGCCTCTATTCTTCTTAACTCTGGGAGGAAATAAGATCTGTGATGGAGATCATCCAAGGGTATGTCTGGACCAGTCAATGCCTTAAGAATCGCCTCATATGAGGGTTAGACCAAGTCTAAAGAATCTATAGTGGCAAGGGAACCTTGAGCCCAAATAGGCTCGAGAACTTGATCTAACTCCTATGTGGGAGTCAAATCGGGGATGGCCAAAGCTTGTTGGACAATGTTGTATGCAACTTCTATCGCGGACAAGGGAATGGCCATGCCAGAATTCCCCATCCCTTCCATTGAGGTCAATGGGGAAGGAAGAGTCCACGGATCGTGAAAGTAATTCGTTTGGAACGACGACATTTTAAAATTTTCAGCCCTAGGCTAGTCGGGGGCAGTCGATGTAAGCTTGACATCACCAGAAGGAGGTGGGTAATTGAAAGTACCCATCAATGATGGACACAAACCAACTCCTACGTTGATGGTGTCGGGCTAAGGATTATCAATCATTGGGACCGTGGATGCCTCCGATGAAGGGTCGGGATGGGAGAAGGACAATTGGTCAATGGTCATTATTCAACCCTTGTGTGGAAACAACAAGACCCAAAAATCTGTGGCAACCACTGCATGCATTGCATAGGTCCAACTCCTTCCTAACAAAATGTTGTAGTCGAGAGGTGCATCAACCACTTCAACTTCGACGCACACGATCTTCCCTCCTAACTACATGGGGAAAGAAAGAATGATTCCATGTGGTCTGAACAAACGACCATCGAAATTAGTAAGCAATGTAGGTGATGGAGACAAAATAGGTTGGCCAGTGGCCTTCCAACATGCCAAAGATATCACGCAATTCTAGGCACCCTCGTCAACCACCGTACGGAAGATACTCTGAGTAAAATATTTCGTGGTATAAGCCACTACTATCTGAAATGTAATGTGGTAAGGAAGACGAGGTTTCAAGTCAATTGGATCGAGAACGATCACTCTCAGGTTGCAAGTCTCTGCAGATCCTAGGGTGGATAATAAAGCCTTTCTCTGCGAAATGAAGCTCTGGAGGACCTCCAAAGCGGACATTGTGCAAGGGGTTTGTGCCAAATCTTCCACAATAGAGTAGTTATGGGCATCCATCGCATTCTGATTATGAGAAGCTTTCTTGAACACACCTTTGGGGATGTGTGTCATTGTTTCTTATCTCCAGTCATAGTCAACACAAATTCACTTGCCTCTATTCTTCTTAACTCTGGGAGGAAATAAGATCTGTGATGGAGATCATCCCAAGGTTTGTTTGGACCAGTCAATGCCTCAAGAATCACCTCATCTGAGAGCAAGACCAAGTCTAAAGAATCTGTAGTGGCGAGGGAACCTTGAGCCCAAATAGGCTCGAGAACTGGATCTAAATCCTGTGTGGGAGTCGGTTTGGGGTCGACTGAAGCTTGCTGGAAAATGATGTACGCAACTTATGCCGCGGAGAAGGGCATGGCCATGCCAGGATTCCCTGTCCCTTCCATTGAAGTCGACGGGGAAGGAAGAGTCCCCAGATCATGAAAGTAAGTCGTTTAGAACGACGACACTTGAAAAATATCAGCCCTAGGCTGGTTGGGGTAGCTGATATAAGATTGATATCGCGAGAAGGAGGTAGGTAATCAAAAGTACCCATCAATTATGGACACAAACCAACCCCTGCGTTGACGGTGCCAGGCTGAGGGTTAGAAATCATCAAGACCTTGGATGCCCCTGATGAAGGGTCATGATGGGAGAAGGACAAATGGTCAATGGTCATGATTCGACCCTCCTATGGAAACAATAAGACCCAAAAAACTATGGCAACCACTGCTTGCATTGCATAGGTCCAACTCCTTCCTAATAGAAGGTTGTAGTCGAGAGGCACATCAACCAATTCAACTTTGATGCACACGATCTTCCCTCCTAAATGCACGGGGAAAGAAGGGATGATTCCATGTGGTCTGAATGAACAACCATTGAAACCAGTAAGAAAAGTAGGCGACATAGACAAAACGGGTTGGCCAATGGCCTTCCAACATGCCAACGATATCATGTATGTTGAGGAACCCTCATCAACCACCTTGTGGAAGATATTTCAAGTAAAATATTTCATGGTGTAAGCCACTACTATCTGAAACGCAACGTGGTAAGGGAGATGAGGTTTCAATTCAGTTGGATCGAGAACGATTACTCCCGGATTACAAGTCTCTATAGATCCCAAAGCGGATAACAAAGCCTTTCTCTACGAAGGGAAGCTCTAGAGAACCTCCAAAGCAGACATAGCGCAAGGGGTTTGTGCCAAATCCTCCACCATAGAGTAGTTCTGGATGACCCTCACATTCAGATTATGAGAATCTTTCTTGAATGCCCCTTTTTGGATGCGTGTCATTGTTTTTCCCATCATCTTCTCGATCTAGAGAGGAACAAGTGGGTTTGTGGCTTCTTTACCCTTTTCGGCAGATTCTGACATTCCGTATCATGTGCCCTGGTTACTATATAAGTGTCACTTTTCATCATGTAAACGGTCGTAGCCGAGGTATTACCAGAAGACGCGGGGGTTCCCCGACTGCCCCCATCCGCACTCAAAGAAACTGAGGCTTGAGTCATATTTTTCCCATGTGGAAATGGGTTCGCCAACACAACAGGCTGTTGCTGCACCAATAAATTATGGGCCTTCACAAGTCAAGGGCACAGGTGAGTCAGATGGGCCTGGAGTTTGACTGACACCGTGTTGCCAGGAAAATTTGGGTTGCTGGCTAGGATTCTGGTAGACACCGTGGCCTTGAAAAATGTACAAAAACTTCGTTTGCTGGGATATCATCGGCTGATTCCTGTAATTGGATGACGTGGGTTGGGCGGGGATTCCTCCCTGCGTTGTGTTCCAAAGATTCTGGAAGGGGATGCCCCCAACTGATCCTATGGGCATAGGTACTGAGCCTTGCCTGGGGTTCCATTGACCATGGAAGGGGTTTCCCCTAGTCGACATCCCTGATGAGGGAACTGATCCTTGCCACATATTCTAGAGTCCTTGTGAGGGGAAGACTCCTATGTTTTCCCCCTGTGTAGGAATAATACCCTGCACAGTATTTTGTTGTCCAAAATTGGGGTTTCCCATGGCCGAGATGATAGCTGATGAAAATGCGTTATTACCAAACGTGTTGAACAAAGAGAATGACATAGAACTCACTGGCATGGTGTAGGAAGAAGGTCCTTGATTGCTTGCTCCAAACAAGTTTTAATTCATGTTTGGCCCGACGGGTTGTTGGGGAGCATTACCGAGCGACAGGGCCAAAGGACGTATATGACCCCCATTGTAATGGAAAGCATTATAGGGGGATGAGGTGCCCCACATTGTCCCTTACAAAGGAGTGTTTGAGCTCCCTACCCCAAGACCCATGGTCTGTAGGGTGGAGTAGGTGACGACAGAGTTCGTATCAAATCTGGGCATCTTGTATGAAAACAGAGGACCCATCGCACTCTGTGTGAATGGAGTAGTGATCGCCACCATAGACAGAATCAAACCACTACCCAAAGTAGAGGTGGTCAAGACCATGGTAGTCTGGACCGACGAAGGTGGGTTAGGAGGTAGAATTCTCCCTATTGTGGCAGTCGTTGAGGGAGTGTGAGAACTCCCAGACAAAGTAGCAGCATTTTCTTCTCGCTTCTTGTAAAACTATTTTACGCTCATGATGTGTTACCCTTGGAGGGACAACTTATATCAAAATTGACGCCAACAAGTTAGTGATAGGAGGGTTAAATGGTCTGAGAGCTTCCGCTCCAAGTTCATAAATGGTTGGTTCCTCTGGATTCGAGTGTTCTCCTCATGGGGATGGCTCGGGCATAGTTTCATGTGGCCCGGTTGCCTCAAATGAACCTTGTTGTTCAAGTCTTCTCCATAACGGTGGTGCGGGTGGCTCCAATGTAACCGACAACAGGCCTTGAATCTTTTGCAACCGATGGAGATCTTGATCTTCCACTTTGTGAAAATATGAATGACACAGTAAGGCTTTTACTAACATTGAAAACCAAGAACACACTAGAAAAGTCCCTATCAGATCAATCAAGCAAACCACTATCTAGTTGGAAGAACAGTTATGTTGGCCAACACTAGAGCAACTTACCAATGCAAGTGAAACTTGAATATGAAAGCACCCTCCGGGTATACTCTATAAAGCGTGGCCCGGTCTGCCCTAGGTATCATAGTATACCCTTGCAGTCACCTGTGTAAGTCTCTAGAATAAAGGCAACTAGGTTGCCAGCTCGTGAACAGTCACCAGGCAGGTACAATTGACAATCGGGTGGACCGCAATGAGCAGGGTATCAAGATCAAAACCGATTGAGGGTATTGAAAGCAAGTGTTCTAGAAGATGAATGAATACCTTGAACAGATTCAATATCCACAAAGCTCCATGGGAAATGTAACCAATAGTATCCCATGACAAGTCCTCTATATGTGTCCCCCACTACGCTTGGTCCGAATTTGGAGGGGTTATCTCTGCTACCTTTCCGCACTTGACCTCGTGTTTATCCCTAGTGTTAGAGGGGGGTCCCAGATAACTTTCACGTTTACTGGACTTTTTACACTCCCTATATCTGACTCCAATGTTTTTTTATAATCCTTTAAGAGTTTCCTCTCCAACCTAATT
Organism: Picea abies; assembly: GCA_900067695.1. Classification (NCBI taxonomy): domain Eukaryota; kingdom Viridiplantae; phylum Streptophyta; class Pinopsida; order Pinales; family Pinaceae; genus Picea; species Picea abies. Next base: position 7,431 of record CBVK0100352771.1, read on the forward strand.
CAAGGCTCTAGCATAGACTAGTTGATTGACCCTACAAACATAAAGTCTAGTTGATTTTAATTTTAGTGTTAATTTTAAGTGGCTTGTTTTAAATTAAAGAAATGACAATGAAATTAGTGGTGTGTTTTGAGAGATGAAGGAGAAATAAATGAAAATGAAAGAAAAATTACTTATATTTGACAAATAAGGATTTGCAACTAACTCTTTAACCAACTTTTCATAACTACTTTTTCTAAGATCTTTTAAAGGAAAACCTAAAACGAAATTTCACTCAACTACAAGCTACTTAATGTTCTAAGCAATCAGTAAAGAACTTAAGAAAAACACTCTTTTTTCCTGACAAGCAATATAACTAACCCAACTACTTAACCAAACTAAGAAATTAAATCTTTTTCTATTTTTTTTATGCTTCAAACAAGAAACTTGAAATAAATTATTTTTCTTTTTCTTTAAAGCAAGTGAAAGGGGAAAAAGTAAAAAACAAGACAAGACCAAAAAACTGACTTTTGGTCCACTGCAGATTGCAAGGAGTCATTGAAAACACCAAACAGGATGATCAAAGACTCACAGACTCATCTAAAACCGTTTCAAAGAAAACACAAGAAATCTTTAAAAAGATAAGCAAATTGACGTCAAACCTAGGATACGACTATGATAACAGAGACACTATACTTAATAAAGAAACCCTGAGAAGTATGACATCAATCAAGGAAGAGGTTGACTACCTCTTCTAAAGGAAAAAATTTATTGACAAAGGCACGCTACTGACACTTAAGCAACCTGTGTATGTACGCGGTTTGTCTAAAAGCAGGGCACATATGTACGCGTGTAGACCCATTGCAGGTCACATACACCTATGTAACTTCTCAAAAGAAAACCAACAAGCAGACTAACAGGGCAGGGAGAACTGGAATGGCACCAACAGGTGACCAGAATCCCTTAAAGACTCAGCAACTTACAGAAACTCAAAAAAGGTAATAAAACCAATTAAAACACCCAAAAACTATCCCCTAAAACCTTAGAGGCTTCCCCAGTATGGTCGCTAGTTCTGTTATAGTGGGAAAACCCTCCTATGGACTACACTAGGGTTCAACATGTAGGGAAATCCAACCATCTAAAATTCTCCTACCTTTCTAACTACCCCAAATATACCCCAGATTAATACATGAAAGATAAAGTGAAAATATCAGGTAACTTTACCTTATACTCTGTGTCCGGTGTCGATCCTCTCACGTTCGATAGATCCACTGACTACAAGCCTCCTCCCAAGGCTGACTTGCATTCAAAAATAGATAAACATAGAACTACAGACATGCATCTCATATATAAATCATGGGTTAGATGTTAGAATAAATAATAAATCAAATACAAAGATTTGAGACATCATATTTCGGGACAGAAAAAGTATTCTTTTTATTAGTATCACAATGTTTACTTACAACAAGGTCGACGACTTCTCCACAAACCTAGTTTGGGCTCCTATTCACCAAGATCCAACTGCACTTCCACTTATATTTCTCCTGTCAAACTTCTTCTTGGGAAATGGAATAGGCTTATGATGGAGGAAAAAAGAAAAAATGGGAAATTTTGATGTAAATCTCACAAGGTGTTTGCAAATTCTTGAGGCAAGGAGGGGATGTGAAATGGGCAGATTTTCATTGTTCTTATGCTTATCTTTGGATTGAGACCCCAAAACCTCCTTTTATATTACCAAAGTATGGTTATTCAATTAGGTGATGGGCTATAGGTGGTGGATCAGTTAGGAAACTACCGAATACCCCGTAATCTCAACAAATTCCTTGCAACTTTTGTAAGTATACGCGGGCTGTAATGGTGCAACTAGTGTACGTACGTGGGCTGTAGTGGTGCAGAAAGAATATATACATGGGAAGTAGTGGTGCAGGGTGTGTACATCTTCAAAAATAGTGTTTTTAAGAAGAGTTTCTTAGTGATAGCTTGGAAAAAATAGCAAGTAAGAGGGCCAAATGCCAGGTATGCATGTATTGTCTAGATGTGGAATGAGACCCCAACACCTCCTTTTATATGACAAAAGGTTGGTTATTCGGTTGGGTGATGGGCTATAGATGTTGAATTAGTTGGGAAACTACCCAATAGCCCGTAATCTCAACGAATTCCTTGCAACTTTTTATTTTTTGGAACTTTTGCAAGTATATGCGGGTTGTAGTGGTGCAACATGCATACATACGTGGGATGTAGTGGTGCAACAAGCGTATGTACACGGGCAGTACTGGTGCAGGGTGCGTACATCTTCAAAAAATGGGGTTTTTAGAAAAGAAACTTAGTAATAGCTTGGCAAACAATGCAAGTAAGAGGGCCAAAGGCCAAATATGCATGTGTAGAGAAATTTAGGGTTATAACAATTACTGCTAGATATAATGAATACTTGGTGGCATGTGAGTACTATTGATATAAATGCTTATTGTACTTGTTTGCAAGATGAACTAACATCTCCTCTAGGACATACTTCTTGTTTTTCTTCTAGGTAGGTCACCCTGGTAATGATATGTTGATTAACATGAAATTTTCTTTTATTATTGTTAACATAGATATGTTCTTATGAAAATGCTATTATATTGGAAATACTTTTACTCTTGTCTCAGGCAAGTTATCATGTAAAATTACATGGAAATTACCATGGAGATATTTTTTTTCTTGTTTCTTGTTCCGGGCAGGATACCATGAAAGAATGATTGATCACACAACTGGAAGAGTGTTGTTCCTATTTCTTGTTATTGCATCTTTATTTTGGTTCTTGTTGGAGGCAGGTCACAAGTGATAGATTTGAGAAGGATCTACTGTGATGATTGTTCTCATTATTGTTATTCTTATTATTATAAGAGTATTATTCTTGTCTATTGTTTTCCCTTGTTGTTGGTCTTGTTCTAGGCAGTTCACATGTGATAAACCTAAGGGAGCTATAGTGATGAAGAAGGGTAATTTTGTGGGATACTGAGTATCTCATATGGAGATTGATTGCAAGAAGAAGAAAGCTCCGAAAATGAATGAACAAATCCCTCTAGTGTAGTTCATCACTCTTCAGATCATCATGAAGAGTTAGTAGAGATAGAAGGGCCTACCCTGAATCATTGCAGTGCAGTGACACTTTGCAGGATGCAAATATATATAACATTGATGAGACATATCATGAGGAGCAGATGGATCCACTAGTGGTCAGGTAGGTATCCCCACCAAGTACCAACTTAGAAGGAGCTAGAGTTCATAGGGAGTCAACCCTCACAATCCAATAGGAAGGAGAAACCTCCCCAAGATAATTCTTAGGATACTTCATAAGAAATCATCACAAACAGAGGGATAAAATGGCTCTGAAGATTATATAGACTTAGAGGGAGTCAAGCTTCAGAGGGAGCATGGAGACTCAGAGTGAGCCTGATCTCAGAGAGAGTCAGTGACTTAGAGACTTTTATTCATAAATTATTCCTCCTCAAGATTCAGAAGAGTGAGAGAGACATCTTCTAGGAATAACAGACATATGCCATGAGTTGAGGAGGCTATATTGAAGCTTCAGAGGCTTTGAAGAGATATGAGATCTCCTGGGAAGATTCCCTTGCTTCAGTAGACTTTGCTATAGTGACAAAGGAGGAAGAGAGTTAGAAGGACTGCGATATAGATATTTTCCTTGGTTCTGAGATTAGAAGGGAAGTCAATGGTGATTTCCAAGTTGATCTACAAGATCAAGCATGTTGTAGATAACAATATAGAGATGTACAAAGTTTGATTACATGAGAAGGAGTCTCATGTTTGCAGATTGAAGAAAGCTTTGTATGGGCCTAAGCAAACACCCAGGGCATGATATGCTAGATTAGATAGTTTCTCGATGAGCTTGGGATTTACCGAGAGTAAAGGATATTCCAACCCTTACTACAAGGTTGTGGATGGTGGACCAGTGATATTACCATTATATGTGTATGACTTGTTTCTAACAGGAGACGAGAATCTCATTGTTGAGTGCAAGAGAAATATTGCATTAGATTTCTAGATGAAAGACCTGGGTACGATGCATTATTTCTTAGGTCTAGAAGTGTGGTAGAAACTTGATGAGATTTTCTTGTGCCAAGGAAAATATGTTGTAGATATTCTGAAGAAATTCAGAATGATGTATGGTAAAGCCATACCTACACTGATGGTAACAAATCTAAAGTTATTGAGTGATACATCTTCAAAGACAATGGATGCCACCATGCATATATAAATGATTGGTTTGTTGATGTACTTAACGAACACAAGGCCAACTATATGTTTTGTGGTGAACACATTGAGTCAATATACGGTTGTGCTGAGACATATTCACTGAATTGCAACAAAACATGTGATGACATACCTGAAAGGTACATTTGACTATGGACTCAAATATGCTTCAGATCATGAGATAATCTTGCAAGGCTTTACTGATTCAGATTGGGCCGATCAGATCATGAGATAATCTTGCAAGGCTTTACTGATTCAGATTGGGCCGACAGTGTTGCAGACTGGAAGAGTACATTTGGATGTTGCTTCAGTATGGGGTCAGTTATGATCTCATGGTTTAGTAGGAAGCAGATGAGTGTGACACTCAATACATCTGAGGCATAGTACATAACAACATGTTTAGCTATAAATGAAGCAATGTGGCTCCGAAAGTTGCTTGCAGGATTGTTTTATCTTGAGTTAGAAGTGAATTGTATCTGGTGCGACAACCATAGCTGTGTGAAGTTGTTGAAGAAGCCAGTGTTTGATGACAAGTCCAAGCATATTGAGATCAGGTACCATTATATCAGAGATATGGTGCAGAAGGGAGTTGTGTGAAGTTGTCAGAGAACTCGATGTTTCATGACAAGTCCAAGCATATTGAGATCAGGTACCATTATATCAGAGATATGGTGCAGAAGGGAGTAGTGAAGCTCCGGTATGTTGCTACAGATGAGAAGATAGCAAACATGTTGACCAAGCCTCTATCGAGAGTGAAGATAGAATACTATAGCGAAAAATCTTGGTGTGGTAAAAAAGGACTTCCCTATGTAGCAGGAAGTGTTGTGTTCCCTAGGTAGCAGGAATTTTTGTAGAAGTGTGATGGATTACCAATGTAACTCCAGGTAGTGGTGTGGCATAGAGTGGACAACAGGTGATTCATGATCAGGCACTGACTATGACACTTTTCAAGGTGATGTGTACGACTACTCTAGTGAAAAAGTCTGGTACATTGAGTTACTGCTACTCCAATGAAAAATTCTAGTACGCAAAGGGCTACTCTAGTGAAAAATTCTGGTATGCCAATTTACTGCTACTCGAGTGAAAATTTCTGGTATGCAGAGGGCTACTCCAGTGAAATAGTCTGTTACGCTGAGTTACTGCTACTCCAGTGAAAAATTATGGTACACAGAGGTCTACTATAGTGAAAACTTATGGTACACTGAGTTACTGCTACTCCAGTGAAAAATTATAGTACACAGAGGGATACTCTAGTGAAAAAGTCTAGTACACAGAGGGCTACTCCAATTAAAAAATCTGGTATGTCAAGTTACTGCTAGTCTAGTGAAAAAGTCTGGTACCCAGATTGCTACCGCAATGAAATAGTCTGGTATGCACATTACTAACTGTGGAACTAGTCAGCATGAGCTCGCACAAGGTCAATAGATTCCATTCCTTCAGGGTTGGTTAGTTACCCAACTTTTCAAGATGGTGGGCCAACCTGTGTGGTTGGAGGTGTTTTCTAGCCTTGGGCCAGATGGGTAGTGTGTGTACACTACATCGCCTAATCCTTGTGATTATATTCCTGGTCATTGTGGACCAGTTTCCTGGTGTGCCAACCAAAGGTTACTAGTTCTTTATGAACTAGATGCCAGATTCTGTGTGAGCTGGTGAGTTACTAGTTCTTTACGAACTAGATGTTAGATTCCATGTGAGCTGAGGAGTTACTATTTCTTTATGAACTAGATGCTAGATTCTGTGTGAGATGGCAAGTTACTAGTTTTTTATGAAATAAATGCCAGATTTTGTGAGCTAGTGAGTTGTAGTTTCCCAAACTCCGCTTGGATTGGGTAGTAACGCATTTCTGTGCAAATTGGCTCAACTTCATATTCCAAAGCCTATGCGGATATGATGGTGATAATTGTTACGTGATCTGTTTGATCATGAGATGGTCGTGTAGCCATGCTACTTGAGACATGATATGTTTGATCATGAGATGGCCTGTGTGGATATGGTGATTATACCTGTAGACTGGTCTACAAGGCCATATGAGTCTTTCCCATGCCATGTGAGATTGATGGATGTGTTTGAGACCACTACATGAAGAACATCTTCATTAATACCTCCCTAGCTAAGAGGGAGTGTTGATGTTTTGGTAGTTGCGAGAGTTATTAACCTCCAAGTGTAACCTTTGTACTTAGATTAGAATATTCTGGAAGTAAGAGAACCATTGAACAGATGTGTGGAAACTCTAGAAGAGAAGTCAGCCCAAGGAGAATAATAATAAAGAAATAAGAAACACAGAAACATAAGTCATCCCTACTAGAAAAAGTCAAGGTAAATTATATTTGCCAAAAAATATAGGTCGGACCTATGGGAAAAGTTCACTAGAAGATTAAGTATAAATAAGGTGATGCCTTAGATCATTTGTACATACACCCACTCAGTCAATGTGTAAGTCTAAGGAGGAACTGCAATGGCAGCTAGGGCACAAGTTTGGAGAGCTGTAGTTGTAGTTGGAGAGGGCGCAAGTATGGAGGAATAATGTAGGAGTCTTTTTGGTATCTCTCTTGTGCTTCTCTTGGTGTAAGGTACACTATCTTTGTATGGTTATTGTGTTGTTGCTGCAACAATATTGTGGCTAGGGTTTATCTGTTGGTTCTAGTGTGGACTTGTTAGAATCATTCTCTCTAAGAAAAGGTTAATGTTCTCGGAGGTGGCATAGTGAATGCCTATGGTTGGGTGACAATGATGCGACATTGTCTATAAACAAGCATACCGAAATTTTAACACAGGAAGATGATGATCATGTAGGGTATCTCTCCCAATAACCTAGACATACTCCTCAAGTATTTGGGGGGTCTACATAGTCATTTTCAAAAGTAAGTGATGCTCTTCAAACCAAGGTCCATTGATGAGGTCTATATGCAAGAAAAATACTTGGATAACATAGGCCATACAAAAATGCAACCAAGCGGTTCTAAAAAAAAAGACCACCAAGATGTTTCCAAGGAGGGGAAGGAGAAGTAGAAAGGAAAAAACAAGAAGATGAAAACCACTGCACATCAGTGCAATGATCTAAATAACCACTACAACCATTTAATATTTATGATCACATCAAAGGTAAGTGTTGGAAGATACATTTATAGATGGACCAAAAAACCATAAGAAGTATGCCAAGAAGAAGAATTTAGTAGCCAAAGATTCAAACAACCTAGTAGAGAGAAGATAGGATGTGGATGAGAATATTTTCTGCACCGTAGTGAAAAAGGAGGTCAACCTAAGTAGCTTTCATCACAAGGAAGATAAGGAGACGACTAAATTCTTCCACATTAAGATCTAGGTCAAAAAAACCAAGGTGGATGCTCTATTCAATTCCGGTTCGTATGCCAACCTCATAGCAACTGATATGGTCAACAAGCTTGGGTTGGAAGTTCATGATCATTCTATCCCATATCGATTGGGATGGGAAAACAAGGATGTAGATCTCAAGGTCACGAAATAATGTAAGATCAAATTTGTTATAAGTGTAGATTTTATCGATTAAGTGGAGTTAGATGTAGTACCCCTTGATGTGTTTGGTGTAGTGCTTGTAATCCTCTACATATATATTAGGGATATGATCTTCATGCAAAGAAAAAATTAGTACCACCTGATCAAGGATGGGAAATATTACATCATCAATGCACACAAAGGCAATTCAAATATCTCTCTAGTAAGTGCTAACCAAGCCAAAAAATTGACTAGTTTTAGTAAGAGTAGTAAGAGTAAATGTATCCTTGGAGAGATCTATCAAAGAATAGAAATAATTGTTGGAGAAGTTGTTGCAGGTGTACAAATGAGTGTTCCTGGAGCCTAAAGGGTTACTGCCTAAGAGGGAAGTGGAGCATGAGATATAGTTGTTGCTTGAATCCCCATTATCAAATATTGGGTTATATAGATAGTCTGTTATGGAAGCAAACAAAGTGAATAAATAATTGAAAAAACTATTGAAGTAGAGGGTAATTCAACCAAGCACCTCACCTTGTGGGTCACCTATCATCATAGTATCTGAGAAGCATGGGACTTAATGAATGTGTATTGACTACAAAGAATGAGGGATTCACCTTGTTGACCAATATCTTATCACGTTCATTCATAAAGGGTGTTTTTTAATTGTGAAAAATAAAGTCAATATATTGTAGGTATTGGGGTGGGTTTTTTAATTGTGAAAAATAAAGTCAATATATTGTAGGTATTGGGGTGGGCGATGTAGGGAATCATACGGTTTATAATATTGGGGGCTATGAAAAGGGATATCTAGTAAAAATATGGGTTTCTTTTATTAGAAAGATGTATTGGGAGGGGGGTTCAACAAAATGAATTTTGTTGGTATTTATCAATATCTGGTGAAATTAAGGGTATTATTTAATATCCCATGAACGCAGGTGTTATGTCACAGGTTCATTGAGTGAAGACCCCATGCTACAAATATTTGAACAAGATCACACTCGAGAACTGATACCCTCTGCCCAAGATTGATGATTTTTTAGATCAGTGGTAGCATGCCAAGTACTTCACCAAGTTGGATCTCAAATTAGGATACCATCTGGTATGCGTTAAAGAAGAAGACACATGAAAGACCGACTTCAACATAAGGCAAGGTATGTATGAATGGTTGGTCATTGTTTTTAGTTTATGTAATGCACTAGCTACACTTATGTGATCGATGAATGATGTGTTGCATCCCTATTTATATTCATTTGTAACAATGTGTTTGGATGACATATTGGTTTATAACTCTACCTAGGAAGAGAACATCTCACATATTATGTAGGTGTTAGAAACTCTAAAAAATCATTAGCTGCTAGCTAATCTTAAGAAATGTGAGTTTGCTTAGTATTCATTTGTGTATTTGGGGTATGTGATTGGTTGAGGGAAACTCAAGATAGATCTCACGAAGATGGAGGACATCCTCAAGTGGCTAGTTCCTACTAATGTCATTACGGTTAGGAGCTTTGATGGGGAAGCACAATACCTATAGAAGTTCTTAGCATCCTTTTTAACAATAGTTGCACCACTCCATGCCATAGCAACCGATGGTAAGCATTATAGTGGGGAAAGAATCAAAATCCTTTCACATTGGAGAAGGATGCAAATGGATATGCTATGGGAGCAGTCTTAAATTAGGGAGGTAAGTTGGTATGCTATCATTATGAAATGTTTCGTGGAGGAGTTTTAAACTACCCTACATATGATAAGGAGATCTATACCTTGGTTCAATCTATTAAGAAGTGTAAGGACTATCTAATGGGAAAGGAAACCCTTTTCACATGGATCAACAACCACCACATTATTTGTAGGCCTACAGTAAGCTTCAACAAACAAGACACTACAAGTGGATGGGTTTTTTGCAGTAGTTTCATCTAGTCATTAAATATAAGTAGGGAAACACTAATAAGTTAGAAGACATGCTTTCAAGGCCACCCACACCCAATCTTACAGCTTTGTGAACTCTTATGCACATGGAACATTTTACCCATGATGCACACAAAGAGACATACATAGAATATGAGGAATTTAAGGAAGTGTTTCAATAGCCACATGGCCAAATTCATGGAGAAGAAGGTGACAATAAGGCTGACTATCATATCCATAATGGGTTACTTTGAAAGCTATACAAGCTCTATGTCCCTAAATGTGAAATATTGCAGCTTATTAGAGAGGCTCACACCTCCAAGGTTGCAAGACATTTTGGTGTTGGGAGGACAATTGCCAACTTACAAAGGTGTGTGTATTGGCCCAAAATGCAAGAAGATGTAGCTCAATATATTAGAGGATGCATAATTTTTTATACTAGCATTCCCATAGGGATACCATATTTCTCAGTGCCTTTTGGACTATAATTTTGGAGAATATAGACACCAAGTTGAAGAGATCTAAAAAATTCCATTCATAGATAGATGGGTAGACAAAAGTAATCAATAAGAAATTGGTTCAAATTTTGGGGGGTTACAATCAAAATAATCCAAACACTTGGGATGAAAATATGATCTATATTCAACACTCTTATAACATAGCATTCCATATTGTACCGGTAAGTCCCCTTTCAAAACTTGCTTTGGGTATTTTCTACCTTCAGCCTTGGATGTTGTATATGGAAAATAAGGAGGAGTGAGGGAAGACATCACAAGAGAAGAAATGAAAGAAGAGAAATTTGTTGAAAAGATTAGGTAAATCCATTTGCAAGTACAAATGGCATTGGAAAAGTCATAGGAAAGGTACAAGGCCTAACATGAACAACATAGAATTGAGAAAACATTCAATTTGGGAGATAGAGTTTAGTTGCAGTTGAACAAAGAAATGCTATAGGGTCACGGTAAGAATATAAAGGCTTTGTGATATGCCCCTTTTGAGGTATTGGAGAAGGTGGGTGGTAATTCCTATAGACTCAGTCTACCCCCATATATGTGCATTTACTCAGTAGTGAATGTGGAAAATATGAAACTCTATGAGCCTTCCTTGTTGGATCATGAGATTGAGGAGACGTTCCTACCTACCATAGAGGACTTAGCACTAGAATCTCAGGTAGATTTGGTATAATATACAATTTTGTAGAAGAATTTTAGAACTTCCAGATAGGGAAGCATGGCCTTTAGTAGATTAGGTTGAAAGGACAACTTCCAGGAAAGGAAAAATTGTAGTCCAGGGAGAAGGTAGAGAAAAATTTGCTCACCTCATTCAATAAAATATTTTTTTGGGGCCAAAAACCTCCCTAAATAAAGAGGTATAATCTAAAATGAATCATTATATATTTTTTCATCTATCTTGGTACTTTCTTGGTGGAAAAAATAAAGGAATTGGGTTGTAGGGCCCATTTTAGTGGTAGGTCCAAGTTTGGAAATTTGGGGTCTAGAACCTTCTAGATCCATTTTGAAGCATCAAACAACACTTTTTGGGGTCTTAACATATCTCTTAGCTCCCCAAAGTTGTTCTATACACCAAGACCTTTCCAATGGTGAAAAAATCACCTCAATCCGAGCTTGTATGCAGAAGTTATGCTTCTCGCAAGTTGACCTATCTTATTAACCACCATGGTACCAAGTGGATGACACATCAAACCCCATTAATCACGTGTGGGGCTAGCCACATATGTATTTTAAAGAATATTCTAGAAGGTCCAAAATCCTAACACTAATTGAGGGTTGCAACATGCAAAACACTAACCCTAGAAAACTATCAAGCTATGTTAAATACTAGGCCACTAGGAGGAGAGAGGGTTCCATTATTTTAGCATTGTACTTGTTGCATAGTTTAGAAAAGCATCTAGGGGTGAGAGTTGAGAACATAATATAAGGGGAAGGTGATTCTTTAGCAGCTATTTAGGCCCTAGTGTCAAAGACAACTCCATAGTGAGTGTCACTTTCTTTGTATTTTCATTTTCATAACTAAATAAAAGAGAGAAGAGCATATGCCTCACCTTCTAGTGTGGATGGTGTGTTCATTTGCTTGTTCTTTCATTTTTACATTTCAATTATTTTCATAAATATGAGCATTAAGCTAGTGCCAACAAATATAAGATCTAAGGAAATAAACTTGCATAATAAAGATTTCATCATAATATAAGATTTTTTGTGACAAACTATTCCAATGGAATATTCATGAAAATTTAAATATCAAGTAAATATTCAACTAAAGAAGAGATGGCTATAATCCAAAAGTATATTGACTAGGAAGAGGAGTTGGTACAAGCTCCTTCTATTTATGAGATATTTTTCACTTGCATTAAGTTGCTTCATGCTAAGGACTCTCTATCTTTTCCTTTGAAGGACTTGCGGTTAATGCCATGCACTCAAAATAATGGTCAGGAAAGAGCCAAAGTTATATTGTTTCTTGTAGAGTAACTAAAAAATTGTAATTTGGATTGTAGAGAAAATAATAACATGTTGTCCTTGACATCTAATGTTTTGTGTTTAACTTTGCATGAAGACAATGTAGCTTGTGATGTTGGCACTCACAATGGTCTTGTTGGATATATTGTTTAGATTTTGTCCATAGGCATCAAAAAGTGAGAGCCTACCAGTTTTTAAGTATGATGTTGCATGATACTAGTTGCTAATAATTTAATATAGTTGAAGTAAAAGTTCGATTCTAATAATGTGAGCTCTGAAAATTCCAAGAAAAAAGATTATGATGGCTCGAATCATGAGAATTTGTTCGAGTCTAATTAAAAAAATCATATAAAGTAGAGGTTGAATGTGCTTGAAGAGTAGAAAATGAGCTATTGTCATTGTGTACAACTTCAGTCAGATGAATCTTCCCTCATCTGTTGTACAAGCTCTTCTCTATATATGTGCAAGGATGACAATTTTGCATGCCATATCATTATGTTTACTTTATAGAGGTGAATTGGTTGTTTTTCTAAGATTGCATATTGGTTTCCTATTTTTAGGATTGAATAGTTTTGCAACAACTATTGTTCATCATATTCTTGAGGATGGTCATATGTTTTAGGCAATTATGGAGTTAGAAATTCGACACATTATCATAGAATCTTTAAATTGGAATATAAGTGGAAGGGTGAGTCCTTGTACTTTTCTATCAAACTTGGCTCTTGTTATCTCCAAAGATCCTATTGTTTACATTCTTACTACTCAAGCAGTTTGTCAGGTTAAAATGATTGGAGAAAGGCCTTACATAATATTTTCAAGAGATTGGGAGAAGGAAAAAGGGAAATACTATTTCATGACTTGATCAATGCTATCCCTAAAATTTTACCATGTGAACCACAATTCTAGCAAGTCTTATCTTTGATATTTGTTATTCAAAGAGGCCAAGCGTAGCCTTGAGGCCCTTCTATTTCGTCCCTCTAAGGCATATGGTGATCAGGAGATCATGTCCTAAGTGGAGAAAATGCTCAAAATTGAACTTGCTCAGAATTGGTTGAA